>HG992171.1:7768617-8013617 GCA_905220505.1 Laothoe populi
GTTGTATCTTTTTTGTTGGGCTTTCTAAACAATTATTTCATGAATAAAACTAAAATGTTTGAAAATAAATTATCTTCTGCTATGAACATACCTGTGTAAGAGTTTATCCCCGGTACCAATGTATCCGACATTAAGGTTAGCCCTCGCTGATGGGGCTCTTACTATAGCTGCATTGGCTCCAAGGACCGCCAGCACCAAAAGGATCAGGGTTCTCATCTGAAATTTGTTTTACAATCGATATACTCTTATAGGAACTATTTCTTTCATAGCGCAGCTTGGTGTAAGGAATGTTGTGTCCTAGTTTGATACATTATAGACACTTTACAAACATTTTTCCATTCTAATTCCTACGATCCAAGTACATATATTATCTTACTAATATTATAAATGTGAATGTTTTGGTGGATGGATAGATGTTTGTTACTCAATCACGCCTGAACGGCTTAACAGATCTGGTGGAAATTAGGCACAGAGATAGATTATAGTCTGGAATAGCACAGGAAAAATGTACGGTTCCCGCAGAATAGATTTTTTTCAAAGATCAGGGGTCGATAAGATTTTTTGCATAGTGACAGTTTAGAGATCAAATAATGACATTTAAGCTACTTTTTATGCCGGAAAATGCACGGGTCCTATGGGTTAGCAAAATATAGAAAGGTGTAATAACTTAAGATGACTCCATGGATTTTAGACCTTTTGGTTCAAAAATGACTAACACGCGGACGAAGACGCGGGCAAATGCTAGAATATTAAAATACCCTGGAGGTAGATTGTAAAAAATATATCAACTGAGAATATACAACTGCACGCCCTCTTTCTCCAGTAGCCGTCCATGTGTCAATACCTCAAGTCAGTTCCTGTACTGTGCCTATAACAATAGTGTATAGTAGTTGATGTAATAACCGGGCCAGCTGTAAGGGTTGGTTGGAGGCCAGTTGTAGTACTGAGTATTGTGAGACACCTTATGTCTCAGGGGGATGAGCGTAGTGATTTGCAAGACGAATAAAGTTCCGAGTAGCTTTGGGATAGTTCATGGACAGCCGTGATGTTTTTAATTAGACGAGGGACTGAGCTGATCTCTTCAATGAGACCAAAAACAAAGAGCAAGTTTAGAACTTCATAGTATAGTAACACATATATTTTTCATATTATATTCGGTTGTGTTACTAATAATGTACAAAATTATCAACAAGAAACTTTCACAGGTGTCAAAATTTCACATTTCTAAATCCTGGGAATGGAACGTGGGAATTCCTAATCGCCCATGTGTATTATATTCGATAGAAGTCCCTACTCCTTAAGGATATTGTTGATGATGATGATCTTATATAGAACCTCTAAAATGATTATTGACCAGTCACGTATCAAATGGTATGCCGGCGCGCCAAAAATGCTGCACACTTGCCGTTCTTACATGCTATTTTCAACTTTAATGTTTTTTTTTTTACCTAAATAGGCTTGCGTTTGACCACTATCTCGCCTGATGGTAAGTGATGATGTGGTCTACGGTTATAATGTTATAGAAATAATATTGATTTTGGCTTCTATTTACTCCGTACTACCTTACTTTTTTAATCCTTTCGATACGCGAGTGGTTAAATTATTGTATGAGATGTCAATAATATCCACCTTATATTCCAGAGTCCAATGCTGGACACGGGTGTCATCCATAGTAATTATTAGGAGTTTAATTTTCGAACACGCTCACCTTTAGAACTACCGATCAAATTTTAAAAGTTCTCTTTGCATTTGATAACCTATTTATTGAGGTAGATTCAGCGATCTATATGTACTACGTACTAGATGTGGCGACCAGAACAAACATTATGTTCCACCGAGTCGCGGTGTATACTGCACCGACGTTAGAATGCTTCATGCCACTTATGAATGCACACCACTTTGCATCTTTTAGTGTCGAGTTAATTTTAGTTATTTGTAGCGACATTATATATATATATATATGTATGTATTAATTAATTTCAATTCTGAATACGGGAAGTCTATATTTCACAACAAAATTCATTATATAGTTTGTCCCGTTTTGACGCGCGGAAAGTCCCGTTCGAGAGAAAATGACGGGAGTTATAACTTCCAAATAGTTCTTATTAAAATGAATAGATAGTATTAGTGGGCGGACAAGGTTTTTGGAACATCTTTTTTCTTCGACAGTTCGTGTCTATAGTCCATGTCAATGGGTAGATTATATACTTCACGTTATGACTACGGAAGCGGTGTGAACGGCTGTTACAGCAAAACCGCGACCAGGTAGTCTACTCATAATACTTGGGCATTTAAATAATAATAAATACAACATCCTCCGTGTCGCAGCGAAATAGCCAGAAGACATGAGAAGCCACGGGCTAGATTCCACTGGGTCTGGGTGTTGTGGGACTGTTGGGTGGATTAAATAAATAGTGTAATAAATAAAGATAAAAGTGTACTCACCTTCTGTTCACAAGTTTATGTCTTTGCAATATAGTAACTACTGAGTAGTGATAACGGGGAACATATCTAACAATATATATAGTGGAACTGTTACGCGATAAGATTATATTATCAATGACTCAGAATCTGGATGACACTCAACACACACATTCTCAGAAGTATATCTTAAATCTATCTGTTCTAATTATGTTGTTTATTGTAAACTTGCGTAAAAATAAAGCAAATAAGCATATCTTTAGATTTCTTGCTAAAAGGACATTATTAAATACTAGCTGTTACCCGCAAGTCACGTGGTAGTTATTCTGAAAGAAGAGGTATAAAATCCATGTAGTCATCTTAAATGATTACATCTTTCAATATTTTGCTATTTATCCTCGATAAAAAATAGCCTATGTCATTCTCTGATACCTAAACTAACACAATGCAAAAAATTCTGTCGATCCCTTGGTCTGTGAAAAACAAAAACTATCCTGCGGGAACTGTACATTATTTTTATAAAAGTAGCTTATGTGCTATTCCAGACTATTATCTCTCTGTTCCAAATTTCTACCAGATCCGTTCAGTCGTTATGGCGTGATTGAGTAACAAACATCCATCCATTAATAGCACATAGGCTACTTTTTATACCAGAAAAATGTACGGTTTCCGTGGGATAAATTTATTTTTGTTGTTTGTAGAGCAAGGGATCATCATGATTTTTTGCATTGTGGTAGTTTAAGGGTCAGAGAATGATATAGGCTACTTTTTATCTCCCATTTTAATAGCCTATATAGTACACAGGCCTTAAGTACCTTATAGCATATACAGAAGATATTAAATGGAACCTGAATTATTAGGGATAGATTGTTTCTCGCTATCGTTTTATCGTGTAACGAGGGATAGTTCTCTTGCTACCTGGACGGCACTGACCATCAGGTGCAGTATGCTCACTTTGCCATGAATAAAAAAAACCTTGAATTTACGTATTTTTAGCGCTTACATAACAAACCTACCTCTTTTTTATCTAAACCCCTACCTCCCAAATACGACTTCAAGGTTAATCCCTATTGCTAAGCCAAGTTTATGGTTGTTAGGTAACACACGTTTACTAGTCCCAAAGGTTGAGGCGATAAGCCAAAGTTTGCTAGCTCGTGTGACCGGGGTTGGTCTGGCAGCCCGCCAGAAACAAGTCACGATCGCAATCAAATATTTTTAAAACTTTATGGAATCACAACATGTTGGATCATATTTGCTGTTTTCAAATATGGATGTCAATAGTTATCATTTGTTTCATTTGATAATAAAATATTTTTTTCGGGGGCCTAGAGTTGGGGTACGATATTTGGCCGTGTTGCGGCCTTCTGAGTACTCTGACATTCTCGACCGCTTCTTCACCTCCTTGCCCCATGGCGTAATGTAAAAAGCTATACAGCAGGCCGGCATGATTGTAGTAGCGAGGGATAGATTGTTTCTCGCTACTTGATACTCTAACTGGATGGCACTGCACTTACCATCAGATGCAGTGTGGTCACTTTGCCGTGCCAGTATAAAAAAACAGCAAAACAAAGAGCTTATAATTTAAAAACTAATAAAAGACGCTTTAATTGCTAGCTGATCTAAAAAGTAGAAATTTATTACGGCCCCATAATGTGATAGGGAGCGAGCCTACCGTCATACCGGCCACAATTCCAAACTCCGGTATGATACTGAGTATTTCTAAATAGAAAAACCCAATATCAAATACCCGACCCAGGGATCGCACTAGGACATGCAATACCGGTTTACCGGTTTTCATTATAACCGGTAAACCGCCTATTTTGGCGATTAATAAATTACCGGTAAAAAAAGTCTAACAGGTAGTTTACCGGTTAAAAAAATCAAATGTTTTTGTGATAATAAAATATTGTTTTTATTAGCAACTTTTACCAATGTTATCTAACGTAAATGGTTGACACTTGACAGCTTTGACGTTTGCGCAGTGTGTATCATTTTTTTAGTTTGGAGTCTTTGATTGTTAACAATCTACAAAGCAACGGTAAGTGGTAAAAAGCTTTATAATCATTTGTATTATAAAGTTCTTTTCACACATTTACACACACACACAGCTTAATTCACATTGATAGTTACTAGTTATCGGTTTGTCGTGAAATAATTGTTTATTTGATTATACTGAAATAATGGGTTATTATTATGTACTAATATGACTGCATCAGTGGCGCAGTTGTAATTTCGCATACGACTGCTATGCTGAGCCGAGTCATGTAAAGTGGTATTAGGTTTTTCTGTTTAGAAATATCAGTATCAAGCTGGAGTCTTGAATTGTGCCCGGTATGGCGATAGGCTCGTCCCTTTATGGGATCGTAATAAATTCGGAGAAAAATGGGTGTACTGATTAAACCTCTGCCTACCCCTTCGGGAATTACAGGCGTGAGTGTATATGTACATTTCAGAATATGATTGTTTGTTTGCCGTTGCTCCCATAATGAAACAAATATATGACTTTTAAAAATTTGTGAGTTTAGATTTATTTAAAAAATATATTATGTTTACTTACTTTTTACTTTAAGGCTACTAAATAATATTATCTACTCCAATTTTAAGCAAATTGAAAAATGCACCTATTACCGGTAAAAAAAATATTACGGTATTTTTTTACCGGTAAATAAAATCTACGGTAATTGCAAGCCCTAGATCGCACCTCAGCACAGCAGTCGTGACGCATGCGCAAATACAACTGCGCCACCGAGGCAGTCTTCAATTTTTTATTGTAAATATTTTGACATTTTCCTTTTCGAACTTAGAAACTGAGCTATATGCATACAGTAGGGTAGTTTCCTGTGTTTTATTTTGTACATTATTCGATATGCAAAAGAAACCCTTTTGCGAAAACAGAATCAAAATTTCTTGAAAATTTTGTTTACAACATTTGTTTTAAATATTGGTATGAGCAAAACCGGTTGCGTAGTGGAAACAATCACTATCTCCCTCGCACAACAGCACAGTAATAGCCATTCTGACAACCGTGACGTCACGGAACATATCATGCATCCTTTTACTATCATTTGACAACTATCCCTTCCAGCAGATTTGAATGGCGTCTAATTTACTTATTTTTATTCGGGATTTATACAATTCTTTCGATAATAGATTTTAGGTAATGCAACATGTTGGTTAAATTAATAAAAAAAATCGTGTCAATTATTTGCGCTGTGTACAAAAATTCCCCTGAATTGCTCATTGCTTGTATCAATGTTATTCGACATCGAATGTGATAAATTAGGGTGAAATATTTTACTGATTAAAATTTTATATTATATTATAATTATTTCACAACCTTCATAGCGCAGCTAGCGAGTAGCCGGCTAAGAAAAAAGAGGTCAACTACCCTATTGACTTTAAGAATTCCAGATATAGTATACAGGTTAATTTCAAAACCCGAACAAGACATGACTAAAAGTGTCTTTGCTAAACGAAATTCCATTTATTCCGCGTTGTCGCTCCTCGCGGCCTTACTGATTTACATAGTCAATTTTTATTCTAATGGCCTTGCCAAAATACGTATGTATTCATATTCTGCATATTATATAGTTAAATGGCATAAAATTTACCAAGTAATATTTATAGGAGCAACCAGCATGATTGTGTCAAGTAGCGAGGTGCACTCGTCTCTCGCTACTTGATACTCTACCTGGACGACACTGCGCTTACCATCACGTGCAGCGTGGTCACGTTGCCGTGTCAGAAAAAAATCGGACAATTACAGATGGTTATAAATAGTTGCCACAATGGTAGCACACGGCAGACACCACCTTTCCGATCCGAAACAGGAACGAACCGAAACACCCGTGGTCCGTCAGTACCTGCGTCAGCCGGAACGTTGGCGCACCGTGACGCCTGCCTAGTCATATCTTTAGGACAGGATGCACTGCCGTGACGGTCCTCAAGCCCGCACTCGGGCTCTCAAGCCTGGAATGCCACTCCTCAGCGGTGCTGTGGAACCGAGCTGCAATCTCCCTCGAGGCCAATCTCTCCTGAAAGTGGCTGGATGCTTCCTCCCGCCAGAGGAACGCTGACGAGAGGAGTTTGGCGTCCGACTCTCAAGGGAGTGTGCCGGCCAATTCGCAGACCGCCTCGTGGGAGACCGTGCGGTAGCCCCTTACTATTGGCTGCGCCACAAGTCGCAGTGGTTTACGCAGCAGGGCAACGCAACGGGCATTCAGGGACTCGGCTCATACGGGACATCCGTACAGGGCCATTGACCGCACGACTCCGGCGTATTAACTTCGGCAAGGGTTACTAGTAAGGTTCGGCAGCAGGCGTCCGAGCGCGCCTGCCGCCCGCGCCAGTTTCAGCGACAACTCCTCGAAATGGGCACAGAAATCCCACCGGCTGTCCAGAATCAATCCCAAGTACTTCGTTTTACAGCCGATGGGAATTCGCACCTCCTCCATATTGGGCCTAAAAGATGGGCGAAATCCGAGACCCGTGAAAACAATCAGTCAATTGTGGGTATCAGCAATTATGACTACGGTTCCCCAAAGTCAGATTTGAAACAAATATTTGTAAATCACACAAACATTTGTCCTAGTGCGGGGATTGGACGCTGTTACCAATACAATTTGATGAGATCGACACACTGTGTGTCGTTATCTATTATTAGTGAAGATAAGAAAAATTTGGACTCTGAGAGTGCAGGTATTTAAACAATTTAACGACAAATTAATTGTTTCTAAATGAACAAAGTTCTCTGATAGCGTTATAACGCGTGTCGTAAATAATTAACGTTGTGAACTTCAAAATGATAAAGTGTTTTTGTCTCGCTTTCTCTAACGTTGAGTGCTACATAAAAGAGCAAGATCAAATAATAAGTAGCAGTTATTATAACTTATGTTAAGATATACAGGCTTTAAATATATACATATACACTCACGTCTTTAATCCCCGAAGGGGTGGGCAGAGTTGTTTGTTACACCCATTTTTTGATTGACCCAACATTTGATTAATATCCACCACATTGTTTTGCCTACCGCCACATTGTTTTAATGTTGGCAGTCGGCTCGGTCACTGTGGCTCGCCAAGTGTGAATGTTTATAGCCGTACAGTGTGATCTAAATGTTTTTACTTAGACTAATGTATTGTCGATGATAATGATGCACGGTAAAATTCAATTGAGTTTATGATTGCATCAATTTATATGTTTGTTCTGATTTTGTATTTTAAATAAAAAAAAAATACAGAATACAGGGCTTATTATTTAAATAATGGATCTAAGGTAATCATTCCACTATGTTTCAAATCGTAAATACGTTTTGAGAAGTTTCATTTTCGCACAGCGAATTACATAAATAATAATAATAATCCTAGACCTGTATTAAACATTGTCCCACTGCTGAGCACGGGCCTCCTCTACTAATGAGAGGGGATAGGGCTTAGTCCACCCCCCATTTCCTAATGCGGTAGACTTCACATACCTTCGAAATTCTTATGAGTTCGCTGCTATTCGTTCAATTACATAAATGATTTTAAAAAAGCAAAACGTGGGTATTACGCAACATTCACAGCACTTTAGCTTGATTGCCTTGTTTATTCGTATTTGTAAAGGAATCTAGGAAAATATAATTCCGTTTAAAGCCGCTTAGCAAAGTTCTTTAACGTTTCAATTTATTTTCCTTTTCATTCGTACGGTAACTTAAAAGTTTTGTGTACAAAAGGACGAAAACAAAAGACGTAATCTGAAACTTTTTAATCCAATTAACGGTTGATTAAAATTGTAGGATTCCGGTAGAGTCAATGCATTACCAACTTTTTGTTATATAATTAGTAATTGTATAGAGTAAGGGTACGATGTTTGGCCGTTTCGCGGCTACTGAGTTTTTTGAGTGCTTTGACACTAGACTGTCGACCGTTTCTTCACCTTCTTGCCCATGATGTAGTGTGAAGAAGCAGGCCGGCATGATTGTGTTGAGTAGCGGGGGATAAATTATCTCTCGCTTCTTAATACTCTAATTGGAAGGCACTGCGCCTACCATCAGGTGCACTGTGGTCACTTTGCCGTGCCAAGATCAAGAAAAATTTTAACTAGTGAAAAGTTTAGAATTTTGGCATTTGATCTTTGTCATGCCGCGATAAATACTCTAAAATGTTCAATCTTACCAACCTACCATAATCAAAGCCTGGTAACAATTTGAATCCTACTACTACCTAGTATCTGTTAACTATTTTACAAAGCAACAAAACATAAAAAAACAAACACGGCCATCTTCGCATTAAATAACCGTGGAATAGTATTCTCAATGTCATGTTCTTTCATCCTTATCAATTCAACTATAATTAATTCATCTAATTTGCTTCTTCACGCAAAAAATTATCTTTTCTAAAATGCAGCAAAAACATCGGCTTTTCACTACACCGATTCAGTATAAAAATACTTATATAACTAAAGTAGAATGGATACATCTTACAAAAGGAGCTCCACATTTCACGTTATTCTAAAATTTAATTCATAATTCAAAGTTGGAACGTCGCTGCGTTCTAAGTTCGAAATTGCTTCCCATTCAGTCGGTTGACGACAATGGCGGAGTGAGACGTTTCCGCCAACTTTGTATGGAAACAACGAAAAACTGACTTTCATTTTTGCCTTAAAAACAGCCGAGAAGGTGCTGGCCAGTATTATAATGCTCTTTGGTGCAAGTTCAATTTTACAGACTATATTATTATGAAATTACAATATTTCATACCTGACATGATTATTTCATCAGCAAAGAGGTCATAATCAAGAATATTTGTAGACGAAAGGTTTTGTTACAAAATAAAAAGACTATTCATTTTTACATACTTATATACTCACGCCTGTAATCCCCGAAGGGGTAGGCATGGGTGCAAACAGTACACCCACTTTTCGCCGATTTTATTTCGATACCATAATGTGATATCGCCATACCGGGCACAAATTCCCAATAAACCCAATATCACTTTACCCGACCCGGGGATCGAACCTGAGACCTCAGCACAATAGTGTTAATTTTTACTGCTCTACGAATCTTCAACCTTGTGTTCTCTAAATATGAATTGATTTCATTGCGAAGTACCAAATAGTTTATTAACCAACACAGAAAATAATAAGAAATAGAACAACAAAATAATGATTTCTTCTTTTTTTGCAGGCGGTGTCGGACGAAATGCTTGTAGAGTTAAAAGCTTGCTTTATGGAAGCTTACGACGACAATCAAGACGGAAAAATTGATATTAGAGAGGTAAAACTCATAATTTATTCTCAAACTTTGATTTTAGTTGTAGATTAAAAATTGTGGAATTTTACATACATAGTTTAAAATAGACGTCGTAGATATCTATTTCAACGTCGCACGTATAACTATTCTAACACCGTAAGAAGAAGTGCTTTACAAGGAGTTTGTTTATTTACAAAAACAGTGTACAATCTTATTTGGTTTAGGAAAAGTTACAGTATAATACTTCTTCTCTACTAGATATCGGTTTAAATCAAATAGCCCCCCAACCAGCGATATAAATCCAGCGTGAACATAAAAAATAATGCACAAATTGAACGGTAGGCAGCGGCTTTGCTGTGCCCTGGTATTGTAGAAGTCTATGGGCGGCGGTGACTACTTACCATCAGGTGGCCCGTCTGCTCGTCTGCCTATCGAGGCACTAAAAAAAAAAATATTTCAAGAAATTAAATTACATTTTAAACTATTTTATAATATCTGTAATAAAAATTACCTAGCTGAAGCTACAGAACTAGCAAAGACACCTCAGCACAAATGGAGTTGACATAAGAAAGCATGCGGGACATAAGTGAAAATATCCCTTATTGAGGCAGAGCAAATGTTTTCTGTTTATTAAGCGACTAATAATGTGGGATGTAAATTAAGAGGTCTCTTTTTTTATACAAAAATACATTTTTGTGACACTTCTTACTGCTGAAACATCGAATGCAGTCTAAACCACATTACACTTGCGCAAGATCTGTAGTCCTTCACAAACCATGAAGTAAATACTTGCGATGTCTGTTTTCATCTATGTCTTTGATTACTCCATAATACTGTTCGTTACCGAACATTCAATTATCGTTTATCATTCGAAGTCGTGCTTGAAGTGTTATTAAGTGTTATTCATTAGAAACCACTAAAGATAATGATGATTGCAGCTCGCGCAGCTGTTACCTATGGAGGAGAATTTCCTACTGCTGTTCAGATTTGATAACCCACTGGAGTCTAGCGTCGAGTTTATGAAGGTAAGGTGTCAAATTATTTTCATATGACATATGACAGCCTCCGTGGCGCAGTTGGCGAGTAGCCGGCTGTGAAACGAGAGGCCATGGGTACGCGCATTTTAGTTTTAATTACTATTTTCTTTACAGATATGGCGAGAATACGACACCGATGGCAGTGGGTACATAGAAGCTGACGAGTTGAAGGTAAAAATATTAAAAATCTATTATTCATTATATCTACATAGAAAGCAAATATTTCAATTTGTACTAAAACAAGCATGCTTGAAGTGGTAGAGCTACGCTGTAGACATATTTGTCTACAGCATGAATGGGCCGGCTCGACAGGGGTGGTACCACTGTCTCACAGAAAACTAACGTAAAGTGACAGTTTACTGTCGCGTTTCGTATGGTAAGTGAGATATCCGGAGGCCCAAATTCCCCCTTCCCTTCCTTAATCCCTATTCCTGTCCTTTAATGCCGACAGCGCATACATGATACTTTCGGTATTGTGGATGTTCATGGACGGTGGAGATCACTTAACATCAGGTGACCCACTGGCTCATTTGTCGGACTATGATATAAAAAAAAATGCTTTGTTTTTTCCTGCTGTGACGTACGCAATATAGTGATGGAACACGCTCCAACATTTTGACCGATTTCTACTACAATACTTTTTTTATGGCAGGATAGGATAGGCAGACGAGCCGACGGGCCACCTTATGGTAAGTAGTCACCGCCGCCCATAGACTTCTGCAATGCCAGGGCACAGCAAAGCCGCTGTCTACCGTTGAACGACTTAACAGAATTAAAAGGCATTTTAAGTGTGCTCAACTGAAGTCTTAATGTGGAGAGTCTCAGCATCAAGACCAGACTAAATTATAGTATGCGTGCTCGTGATATTGCCCAGGACTTCGTTTCCATTTTGGCGCGATAAATTTATTTTAGGTCGTTGGATCTCTCTGTATTTCATAAAATATTAGTCCAATATTTGCCTGAGAAATTTACTAAGGGATCGAAGAACCACTTAGAAAACCCTATAAAGTAATAAGTGATAAACTATACAGGTTTTATTATTGATATTCAAAATAATACCATATGTACAAGTAAGATATTTGAGCAATTTACGCCCGAATACTCAAACGCCACTCAAGCATTTAAGATCGTGTTATAGATTTGAGACACTCTTATTTGTCATAATTATATGTAGTACAAAGGAATTAGCCGTTAGACAGTCGGCTAGTTGAATATCGATTGAATATTTGGGCGATACTTAGATAGTAGAAAACATATTAGTAAACAGGAAAATGAATATTAGTAAGATGATAATATTTTTTTTAGAATTTTCTACGCGACCTATTGAAAGAAGCGAAAAAAATCAACGACGTCTCGGAGGATAAACTTATCGAATATACGGATACAATGGTATATAAACAAATAATATATTAGAATTTACCTTTTTAGTAGATAGAGCAAACGAGGAAATAGTTCATTTTGTATACTCTTTCGTCATTGTTCATTTTGTAATGCTCACTACCGCCAATGTACACGGCCCGAGGTTAATTTGAAAAAGGAATAAGATCAAAACATGGCGACTCTTGTCCATGGTTTGTTATGTAAAGCATTTATATCAACTGACATGGCTCTTTCAGACCGGCCAAGACAACAATGCCTGAGGAATCACATATGTCACAATGCAACAGAAAATTCATGTCAGTTTACCCAGACTTTATATAGCCAAATGATGAGATGAGCTGGTCTCATTTCATGTCATGCTTAGCTAAAAATACCAGCAACATAATTCGGAACTTGGAATTACATAGCACTGGTGCAATCGTAGCAATAGGGACCTGTTGGTTCTTGCTACTTATGATGCAGCTTTGACCTAATGTGGGGTCTGCTTTAATTGCCCAAATTTATAAATATAGATTTGATAGCCTCCGTGGCGCAGTTGGCGAGTAGCCGGCTGTGAAACGAGAGGCCGTGGGTTCGATTCCCACACCGGGATAAATGTTTGTGTGACAGACAGATATTTGTGTCCGGGGTCTGGGTGTTGTGAGAGCGTGCGTCTCTCTAGGTCCCTGATACCCACAACACAAGACTCGTATCTTAGTGTGGGGGCTATGTGTGTGACTGTTGGGTGTTATTTATTTATTTAAATACAGTTTGGTAAGTGTTTTCTACAAAAAGCATTCAAAATCTTTTGCCTAAACCTGGTAATCATTTTAAGAAATATCCACCATTGTAAATTTTGATAAAGAACTATATAATGGTGATTCTTTTACAGCTGCAAGTGTTCGACTCGAATAAAGATGGCAGATTACAACTGTCGGAAATGGCAAAGTAAGTATGGCAAATAAAGTTTTAATTGTTCAGAGTTTAAACATCAAGTAGACATCAAACTTTTCACATGAATAAAAAAGTTCTATAAAGAGCAAAGGTGTAAATAAACTTAAATAAAGAAATACAAGTGATTAAAACTAAATATTGTGCAGTGTAGAATTCCCAGTGTAATGAATATATTTTACGATATATTGAATAGGTAATGCTGGTGGTAGGATATTCATATCCGCCCGGATAGCGACCACCGTGCACAGGGTGAAAAACCCGCCATAGTGGCACACACAAGTGTGTCGCGTTCCGGGATCAGCCAGTGTACATCCGGTTTTTGTCGGGGGTCTAGAGTTGGGGTACGATGTTTGGCCGTTACGCGGCCTTCTGAGTGCTCTGACACTAGACCCTCGACCGCTTCTTCACCTTCTTGCCCATGGCGTAGTGTGAAGAAGCAGGCCGGCATGATTGTGTTGAGTAGCGGGGGATGAATCGTCTTTTGCTACTCGATACTCTAATTGGACCGCACTGCGCTTACCATCAGGTGCAGTGCTGTCACTTTGCCGCGCCAGGATAAAAAAAAATACATTAATTATAATAAATTTAAGAGAATAGCACCCATATACTAAATCTAAAACAACGAAAGCTGCAAGTTTAAAACCAGCCAAAAAGTCATTAACTTACGTGGAACAGTTTGCCAGCTTCCGTGTTCTCTCCTTCCTATGATCCTGGGTCCTTAGGAGTAGTGTGAAGAAGCTATACAGCAGGCATGAGTGTTAAGTAGCGAGGGATAGATTTTCGTTACTTGATACCCTAACTGGACGACACTGCGCTTACCACCAGGTGCAGTGTGGTGATGCCGTGCCAGGATAAAAAAAACGAAATTATTTGTGTTAATTTATCGTTAGCTTTAATTTTAAAATTTCGAATGTATGCAATGTCTACCAATTTGCATTAGGTTAGAGTGGAAGACTAAGGCCTAACTTCTCTCATTCGTAGAGGAGATCCGTACCCGTGGGAATATATGCAAATATATATCTTTAGCTCTCAAATACTGCTACTAGATCGATTAAGAGCTTTGTATAATTTATTCCTACGAAAAGAGATATGAATATGCACGTAAATTTTATTTAAAAACTGGTCGACAACCATTTCACGGGTCACCTTGCACATCGGTTTAATCTGAGTAAATATAGAATTTTCCATTTTAATCTCAGCACCGATTCGCCTCGGGGTCATCTTAATTAAAATTCGAAACTTCCAGTGTTATCTTATTAGTTTTTATTTATAAATTCGAAACATTATTTCTTAATAGCTTTCATTAAGATAACGTTATTTGGAGTTAAGTATATGTTAATAGATTTTTAATTGCTTTGTCTTATTAACAGTCATTTTCTGATGTGATGGTAAATGGTAATTCCAGAGACAGCAAAGCTGATAACACGAATCAGTTAGTTTTGCTGTCAAGATGCTGTGTGGGGAATTTGTGGAGCACGCATTTAATTCCCTCGCGTGTAGAATGAGAAAAAACAAACAACAGAAAAATTAAATAAAATATTTTACAATACGTCAAAGATATAAGAAATACACATGCCAGTCATCAAAAAGTATTTATGCGATTTGTTCTAATAACACTACAAAACTATTTAAAAATTACTATGCACTATATAATAATTTTGTAGCGTTTTTACAGAAACATAAACATGAAATACCATAGCATTTTTGTACAATAATAACAGAATTTATTTATTATACAGACTTCTTCCCGTCAAAGAGAATTTCCTTTGCCGTCAAGTGTTCAAGGTGAGTGACAGTTCGTTTCCCGCCAGTTTAGATGGCATCCATTTTGTATACACGTACACCTCCATCTTGCGTTCCCATAAATAGCTATTAATTTAATTCTACATAACTACATACTCATAAAGAATGATAAAACATTATTGTACATAATATAATAATTATGCTGTGAATACAAATGCTAATACTAGCACGAAATGTATTAATTAGAATGATTCTATGTATAATTAAAATAAAAAAAAAAATTACTCGCGATAATAACATGCTGAATCTCATTGGTTCAGGGCGCCTATTACGTTTTATGATAACTAATAAAAGTAACAATTTTTTTTGTTAAACACAAATAAATTAAATAAAAAAACGTTTTTTTCCAGAATTTATGTCATTACAGATAGTTCCTTAAGGCTTCAAAGTCTCACTTATATTGACGTAAAGCGCTTCGATATATGAAAAGCATAAATTAAAGAGTTAGAAATAAACACACGTTAAGAAATTTATATGCGTCTAATTCTCTATAATAATCACTAACCATAGCTTTTTTATTAACTTAAGTGTACTAAACTGCGAATCTATTTAATTGATGCTTAAATAAATCGGAAATTCATTAATCGAAATTACAGAACAAATAATAACTCAGTGCGCTTTATTAGTTATTGATTTTACATAATCTTTTATAACCCATACTTAAACTTAATTTTATAAATACGCGTAAAGGGATTTGGTAGTTAGTTAGTTTTACTATTTTTTGCGCACCGGAGGACGCCTGCATGATCACTTATTTCAATCACTTCCATTTCCTGTATTATTTTGCTTACTCTATTAGTGTGACCAATCATTAATATTATGTATATATAATTATACAAATAATCTTACAAAATAAATTAATAATATTAAATTATTTAATTTCTCATTTGTCGTAATCGAATCATGTTAGTTTTGAATAAAATATTGTGTGTTTTTAATCTCTTACTGACTAAGGAAATGATGATCACGATAAATGAAGAAATACATTTAAAATAATTTTATCAGTAGATTGTATATTTTTTTAATTACTTCATAAAATATCGCCACGTTCCAATTAATTCATTATTATTTAGAGTATTCGTGCACTATTCCCAACCATAACTATTTTATCTGCTCAGCGAACCTACCATAATTTTGTGACCTACTCTGAAATATATCAATGACTTATAAGTTTATAGATTTCATCTAAGTAACTTTTAAGAATTTTAATTTAAAATTCAGAATAGATTTATTTTCTTTTAATGGCGTATTTTAAAGAATACAATAGTTTTTATTGACAATCTACAATTGTATATATAAAAACAATTTCAGAATGCAAACTTAAAAAATAATAATCGACATTCAAGATTTGATTTTGCAAATAATTACTTTCCATCAATTTAAAACTAATAAATTGTAGATACTTTAACATTAAGATACGTGGTGATATTTAAATCAATAAGATAAAGTAATAGTACTAGAGCTGCAATAGCATGAGGTCTATCATTTGTTTGCCTATTTGTCTGTCTGTCTGTCCTAACACTGACGCTTGTGTTCCGCACACCGCACACATAGGAGGGCATAGAGGTGAGTCCTCAGTTGTTTGTTTAATAATGATACAGTCGTTTAAATAAAGTCTAATAAGTAATGTATAATAATATTCTTCTTTAATTAAAACATGTTTTTGGTAATAATATCACAAAATATCAAGTATATATGATATCACAAAATATAAGTAATTATTACTTAAAACATGTTTTTATATAATAATATCACAAAATATCAAGTATGGTCCATCACTGAGTGAATATTCAAGCACGATACTTAAAACCTCTTTGCTATGGGTTATTTCTCTATACATGATTGGTGAATTATTGTTTGGTGCCATTGACTTATATTCTATAGACACGAACTGTCGAAGAAAAAAGATGTTCCAAAAACCTTGTCCGCCCACTAATGCCATCTATTCATTTTACTAAGAACTATTTGGAAGTTATAACTCCGTCACTTTTTCTCGAATGGGACTTTCCGCGCGCCAAAACGCGACAAACTATATAATGAATTTTGATGTGAAATATAGACTTCCCGTATTCAGAATTGGAATTAATTAATTACCCAACTGCCAAGGAAGGGTTATCTTTTATTTATTGATATTACTTTCTAAACGTTATGAAATTATGTTATTTACCTTATATACTATTAACAGTTTCACTGTAAATCAATTTAAGACAGATTTGTTCGGGAATGTCGCTAAATAACTAAAATTAACTCGACTCTGAAAGATGCAATGTGGTGTGCATTCATATGTGGCATGAAGCATACTAACGTCGGTGCAGTGTATACACCGCGACTCGGTGGAACATAATGTTAGTTCTGGTCGCCGCATCTAGTACGTAGTACATATAGATCGCTGTTTGGCGCCAACAATTACACACAAATATAACCTAACAAAGGGCTTGCTTAAGTGTGGTTCTTGCGACTGAGTAAAGCTGTACTCAAATTTATGACCAACATAATTTATAACGCTAAATGTACGATTTATTTTTATACGGGTATCATTATTGAACAAATCTAATTATTTGCCAAAGATATGGCCTGAGTGCCGTCTTGTACATTTTTACTATAAAATATAAATCATAGATATTTTTTTATTATAAATTGATTATAACGTTCAGTTACAATTTAAAACACACACTGTAGTGCGTAGTGGAATAAAATAATTTTAACAACTTCACTTTAGAACTTAAAAGGTGTAAAATAGCACTTTTATTAGATAGGATACGACTAAAACAAAATAATAAAATGATAAATATAACTATAAATTATTATTTCGATAATCATAATTGATTTTTATAACATTTTTATTATAAATACAGGGCGCAACAAAGCTGACGAAAGATGACATCGAAAGGGTATTTTCCCTTTATGATAGGGTAAGAAATTATATTTCTACATTCTACCTACATTATTTCTCCTCATCATCAGCCTATCGCAGTCCACTGCTGGACATAGGCCTCCCCCAAGATTCGCCATTGAACCCGATCTTCGGTTCTATGCATCCAATGTCTACCTGCAGCCTTGCGCAGATCGTCGCTCCATCTAGCAGGAGGGCGTCCCACACTCCGTTTACCGGTACGCGGTCTCCACTCAAGAACCTTACTACCCCAGCGGTCATCGGTTCTACGTTATTTCTCCTGTAGTATGTTAAATAAAATAAATCAAATAGTTTTTTTATTGTGGTAGGTCCATAGGAGTCATGGTGTTATGTTGTTATATATAATTGTACAGCTATGACCCGCCATTTTGGCATACAATATTTTGTTACACATTTATTTACACAAACTGAAAACTCAAAATATTCACATTTTTTTTTTTGTAACTATGTATATTCATGTCTAGGATAACAACGGATCAATTGAAAACGAAGAACTACGCGGATTCCTTAAAGATCTACTGGAGCTGGTGAAAAAGGTACGAAACCTTAATATTATAGATGTTCTATTACTAGATATGTATATCGTAGCAGAGTCTGTATGGATTGGTATTCACCGCTTCTCCGCAATGGCGTGAATCCGTTCTTTTAGAATGTCACTTTTTTATTAGTAAAAAGCCTTCGTAATTTTCCAGACAATAGACATTAAAAAGTCTTTTTATTCATAAAAAGTACCCTGACTTCAATAAAAAACAAACTATGCGTCCCTATAAAATTTGTGGGTTGCCCTTGATTTTTCTGAGATCCTATCACCAGATCCTAACTTGGTGCCAATGGAACCACCTGGGAAGAATACCCTTTTAAACAAAAAAGAATTTCTCGAATCGGTCCAGGCGTCTTCGGTTAATCGGGGAACATACATTTAAAAAAAAAAGATTCTGACGAATTGTTAACCTCCTCCTTTTTTTGAAGTCGGTTAAAAATTCATACCATCTACTTTTTAATATTTTTTGTACATCATCTAAGGCCCGTATTACAGAACGACGTATTACAGAATTACGTATACTTAAATATCGTTTGATCTCCGATCAGCCAAATCTAGATATAAGTATAGATCAAAACTTAAACATAAATCTTATTACAGAACGCGTTTTAAATCAAAATCAGCTGAATCTAGATTTAAGTATAGATTTGACCTTGAATCCGTTGTCTTTGGCGGTAAGTATGTTCTCGTTTACAATATTTTATGAATTACAAATTATATTTCGTTTTGCGCAGAATCGTGTTACAAAGTGATGAAATTTTCTTGTAGAAATATGCAAATAATGGCAAACTAAAAATGAATTAATTGCACTATTCCCAAAAATAAAACTTTACATATGTTTAATTCATTATAATGATTCCTTTTATCACAAACTTTATTTATATAGTTTCAACTAGCTGTTGCTCGCGGCTCCGCCCGCGTGGAGGTCATGTTTGGGAGAAAAAGTATACAATACAAAATACCAATATTATGTGTTTAACTTAAAAATGACGGATTTTCATACAAACTTTCATTCCTTATTTTACCCCCTTAGGGGCGGAATTTCCAAAAATCCTGAAACATATATTTTTTATTTTTAACTAAAATGCCAAATACTAATTTTCATGAATTTATCTTCAAAAATGACGGATTTTCATACAAACTTTCATCCCCTATTTTACCCCCTTAGGGGTGGTATTTCCAAAAACCCTTCCTTAGTGGATGCCTACGTGATAAAAGGTACCTACTGTCAAAATTTCAAGTTTCTAACCCCAGCCGTTTAGGCTGTGCGTTGATCGAGTCAGTCAGTCAGTCAGTTTCTTCTTTTATATATACAGATTACTAATTACTGTAGAAGTAGTTGTTGAAAACGCCATCTAGTGTCATGAATACAAAGCAGCCTAAGCTATTTGGTTAATACTTCCGATCAATAACGGAGTAATTACCTTATTAATTTTTTAATACGGAGAATTTATTATAAAAGTAAAATAATACCTGAGGTTACCTTAATTATTTTTTAATTTAGAGAATTTATTGAAAGATAAAATAATCACTGATGTATTAAAACGTAAAAACAATAATTTTAGTACTACGTAAAAAAGAGCAATAATGAATAAAGAATAGTAATAATAGTATAATAATTCTTAATATCAAAAATATTACTTATTACTAAAGAATTCGACTTCTGAATTATTGTCCTCGACGAAAATAGTTACGTTAATCTATGCTCAAGACTGCTATTGACTATATTTACGTAAACTAAGATCAAAGCGATACTTGGGTAAAGATCTCGTACGAAGTATCGTTCAAAAATAAGAAACTAATCAGCTGATTGATGAATCTAGATTTAAGTATCGTTCTATAATAAAAGAATTACGTAAGTACAGATTTAAAACTAGATTTACGACTGAGTATCGTTCTGTAATACGGGCCTAAGAACACTTATAGCATTTTTATTGAGACAAAGTTTCATAATGAAGCCATATTTAA
Organism: Laothoe populi; assembly: GCA_905220505.1. Classification (NCBI taxonomy): domain Eukaryota; kingdom Metazoa; phylum Arthropoda; class Insecta; order Lepidoptera; family Sphingidae; genus Laothoe; species Laothoe populi. The sequence goes on from HG992171.1 coordinate 7,788,847, forward strand.
CAATAAAACAAACATACATTCTCAGAATACAGAAAAAACCAGAAACCGCGCTCAATAAGAATTACATACCCCGCGCTGTGTCCAAAAACAATACGTAACGTCCCGCGCCTGCCCCACCTCCAACCCGCGTAATGTTGCTAGCTCGGAGCTGTTTCCCACTTTTTGGGGTAAACTTATAACACTAAAGAAAGTATATTAATAAAAAAACATTAACTAATATTTGTAAGTAGGGTAGTAAACTAACGTTGTACACAACTACTTCAAAATACAAGACAAACATTCTGAACCGGAGGGATACAATATAAATAAAGTAATTATTATGACTACATCTACCCTAGTTGGAATAGCTGCTTTCCTAAGTCTTTCAAACCATTTTTTTGTGTCATAAAAATATTGCTCTTTAAAATGAATTGAGCAAATTACGCTCCGGCTTGATGGTTTCCAAAACTCATCTAGCAGAGTTCTTTGTATGATTTTCATCCAGACCGAATTTCTCTTTTCATCATTAGGGAAACTAAAATTACAAGAACGATATACAATAGAAATATATATAAAAAATAGTGAATATTCTATAAAAGTATTAAAACAAAAAATAAGTGGGTAAAATTTGCGATCAAAATAAAATGGCAACACTCAAAAAATGGACGCGTCATGTTCTAAGACGATCACAATAAGTAAAAGAAATTCAATAATTAAATAAATATACCTTTGAATGCGCTACTTACAGATGAAATGTGATCCCATCCTGTTTTTTTGTAATCCCAGCAGCATTTTTACATGTACGGACAACACAAGACGGCATTTTTGAATTAAAATTGAAACTTGTACAATACGTCACGACGCGCTTACTGCAAAGGAGTGACTAATCGCAAAATCGTCAAACCACTCTGTTTAAGAGTGGTTTTTGTTGCTTCAGTTTTAAGCGCGCTGGCGGTTTCTGGTTTTTTCTGTATTCTGAGCATACATTATACAGCGATGGCTTTAGCAGACTTCCCAGGAATTTGTTGGAATTCAACGCAACTTTTAGATGAACGAAGTGTAATTGCAGTACTTTGTAGTCCAAATTGTGAATTGCTGGTGGTAGGATACTCAAATCCGCCCGGATAGACCACCTTATACAGGGTATAAAACCCGCCAAAGTGCCACACGCAAGTGTGTCGCGTTCTGGGATCAGCCAGTGTACATTCGGTTTTTGTCGAGGGCTAGAGTTGGAGTGCGATGTTTGGCTGCTTTGCAGCCTTCTGAGTACTCTGACACTAGACCTTCACCTTCTTGCCCATGGCGTAGTGTGAAGAAGCAGGCTGGCATGATTGTGTTGAGTAGCGGGGGATACGTTGTCTCTCGCTACTCGATACTCTAGTTGGACGGCACTGCGCTTAACATCAGGTGCAACTTGGTCACTTTGTCGTGCCAGGATAAAAAAATGGTGTCATGTAGAGTAAAAACAGCTCATCTCAATTCCAGGACTACGACGCCCAGGACCTTCTAGAGTTTGAGGAGACGATACTCCAGGGCGTGGAATACAGTAGTGAAGGCAAGATCAGTAGGAAGCAGTTGACGATGATCCTCTTGGCCCTGGCGAAGCACAACCAAGAAGAGGAGCCCACGACGCCATAAACTCGCATGAAATATATCGCCACTCCGTCCCGACGTCCGAACGAATTTGTGTAGAGGCAGATTAATGTTATGAAGAGGCAACTGAGTGAAAAATTACAGATCTTAAATATTCAATAACAATTGTTCATATTTATAATATATATATATTTGTTGCATTCGAAAAAAACGACGAAACTTACCCAGATATTTATATCCAATAAAAATATTTATTTAACTCATATATTCGACTGTCAGTTCGTAAAAAAATAGTCTTTGCTCTTTTCAAAAACTCGTTATAATATTTGCACTAGACTAAATATTTTTTTATTGGATTATATCAGCGCAGCTCAATGTGTAAAGTTTCCTCGTTATTGTGTAAAACTAATTACAAAACCCATTGCCGTACATGAACCTCATGATAGTAATGAGAAGATAGAGCAATACCATTAGAGACATCAATGGCATCAGACATCAGTATGACTACTCTTGAAACCAATTCCAATCTCAAACTCGATACAGTTTCAATTCCAGTCTCGAAGATATTGGCACTCTTGACGCAATCCAGTTTGTTATTGGATTGTAGTGTCTATTTCATTTAGTTACTAAAAATTATATCGTGCGCTGGTGTTGTGTTCAATAGTGCCAATTGTACAGTTTTCGAACCCAATCCCAATTTTAAATTGGAATCGAGTATCAAGAGTAATCCTGCAGGCCATCGTTAATATTTATTGCATCCATAAAATGCTGTACATTGTTTAGATTCCGTCAATCTTTTTACCGCCAGTTCGGAATGTAGTTTCGCCAAAATCAAGCAAAAAACTCTAGAGCTAATGTTGGAGGTAAAAATTTACTCAATTTACCTTTAGTGTAATGTTTCTTTTCTAGCAATCCAGATTGATAAATACGTAATTCAGTTGCCTTTTCTTAATTAGGCGAGAAACTGGCGTAATGTTACAGTGACAAGTCTGCTCACTTTTGGTCAATACGATGACAAAAAAGACCATAGACCGAGTCAAAGGTGTCCAGGACAGGCCTGCTCCACCCTAAAATCCTATTGATCCATCTCAAAATTCTACAAACCTTCCATGTCGTTTCTATTATATTTATGGTGCACGAAAGCAGTAAATCCTATCCCATCCCGGAAAATATGTAAAACATAGACTAAAATGACATCGGTTTATGTCAAGTGGTTGCTATGACAACCCAAAATAACTTGGATTTTGAATAGTTTCTTCTGTTTACACATTGAAATTAGGATTTTATCGCGGTTTAGTCGTTACCAGGAAGGTTGTTAAGTTATCGAAATGTCCTAGAAATGAAAATAAACTGCGATAAAATCTGTGAAAATTTTATTTCATTGTTGTTTTATATTAGTCTAAAGTTAATCTATGTTTTATAATAATACCCTATATATTTACTTAGCATGCCCATTCACAAGCAATTAAGCCAAGGTTAACATTAAGGTAACAGTAAATAATTAATGACGACGGTTAGCGGGCTATTTGACTTAAGCGAGGTTTTTTTTCGGAAACAAATTCACTATAAAAAAAACTATTGGGTGGATTTTCGTAGAATTAATATATTACTTGTGTAAGCACGTACTGCATCTTTATGATTTTCATGCGTTTATGAACATTATTTTCTAAAATAAATGTGCTCTGAAAAAATAAGAGCCCTGTTTTACCTTCTAGTTGATTTAAGCGCCAAAAAGTACACAACAAAACTTGGCTCAAAAGAAGCAAAAAAATTACAAATCCGAAATGTAAATAACTTAATATCGCAAAATATGTCGCTTATATCAAATAGTCCGACAACCGTCGAATTATGAGTATCCTTCGAGTCTACAAGGATATTTAAAAAAAAGTAGGAAGTACAATACAAGCTTTTATTTCCATGGCATTAAAGTTAAAAATAGCATAGAAGAACGGCGAGTGTTGCTAGTGTTGACGCACCGCCGGCGTGCCTATGAGTCATGACTGTAATTTCAGCTGTAAATGCAAACTCTGTCACTGTACCTCCGTCATATAGAGCTGAGATAAACTGCCGTGATTTATTTAAATAATATTTAGACATGCCAAATCAAATCAAGGCTCTTTATCTCACTTTAGTGTGTTTTTTGACCTATTTATTTCTCTTTCATTAATGGCTGTGGTACGCACATTGTAAAATATCACTTATATTAAAATGTATTGCGAACTTATTTTTATGCTTAGAAAAACAATTATTCATGTCAAGCCAAAGTGAATGCCAAATATTTAAAACTAGCTCGATACTTGGATAGCGGCCATTACTGGAAATAAGCATGAGAACACTAGCTAATATGTCTAAACCCTATTTCACAAATAACTCTGACTAACAGTACAGGGTAGTTATCACTATACTTTATTATTTGAATCAATAACTTACGATACATAAAAAACTATTGTCGAAAGAATTTCATAAATAGCTTATCAATGAAAAACTAAGTCATCTAGTTGTGGGGGTTGTCAAAACAAAAGGGACGCACGATGTGAACTATGACGTCACAGCACGGAATGGCCATTACGGTGCGTGCGTGCGAGGGAGCGAAGAGATATTGAGATTCCCACTACGCACCAACTCTTCGTTCAGTTTTGAATTAATTTTAATTCTGTTTTCGAATTCTTTTTCATATTATATTCGATAAATAATGTAACAAAATATCACAGGAATTACCCTATTCCTAAATCACTACGCTTAAAATTTCTATTATCAATTCTCCCAAATATTGTTAAAAGTAAATTTTTCGATGCACCTAACGCTATTTTCATAAAAGTCCTTTTAAAACGAAATGTCAGTAGATTTTGAATATTTAAACAAGTCCTACATATCACTCCGAAATCATATTCCAAAAAAATATTTTAATAAAAGTTTAACTTTGGGTCGATAAAATTGTAACAAGCCATAAACAAAAATAACAATATTATTATGGTCCTTTTTTTCTTCTTTTTTAATAATATATATTTTTAATCTTTTAAGTAATAATACTGCCTTTTTTATTTTCTTCCCTTCTAGATTCAATTAAATTCACTCAGGCCTAATTAGAGACCGGGCAATATAGAAAATCTTCCTCATTAATATGGCCCCATACATTATCGTCATCATGTTATAACCAATAATCAATCTTCAGGTCATCTGTTGTAGCTATCGGACCACAGTTTTCTGATTTAATGAAGTAATGACAATTGACAGCCTCCGTGGAGCAATGCTGTAAAACGTGAGGCCGCGAGTTCGATTCCCGCCCAAGATAAATATGTGTGTGACAGATAGATATTTGTTTCGGGTCTGGGTGTTGTGGGACCATAGTCCCTCGTAGTTCTTGATACCCACGATACAGGTTTAATCTAGTGTGGGGTCAAAACTATGTGTGTGAATGTTGGGTGTATTTATTATTATTTGCAGCCTCGAGAAGAGAAAACGAGAGGCCGCGAGTTCGATTCCCGCACCGAGACACCTGTTTGAGTTATCCACAAGTATTTGGATAGTAGGTGTTGTGGGACCGTAGTCACTCTTAGTTCTTCTCCACGGGTTTGACCACCGGTGGGGACTATGTGTTTGACTGTTGGCTATATTATTTATTAATAAAATGAGTAGTTTACGATCACGATAGTGCCCGGTCTCCTGATTTAATTCATCTGTGCAATGTACATAGGTTGTGATGCTTCGCGTCATTTGTACTTATAAACCTGAAATGCATTAGTGAATCGATGTGAAAACGCTTTAGATTTGTTAATAAATGTCTTCGCTTCATTGTTTGTGTCTTATAAACGATATGTGATCGTCTACAGATAACAAAAATTGTCAAAATAGTTACATTTACTGACCGATTTCAGTAAACAATCTCAATTCACATTTACAGCGAACCAAATAAAGCATATGTCATTTGTAGACTTTACACAGGTAATTCTACTCTTATTGGTTAATTTAAGGGAACGTTATATATATTTGAAATTCGAATTGGTGTCGTTTATTCAAATTGGCCGTTGAAGAATATCAAAGTTCTCGAAGCGGAATATATTTTTACAGATAGACTAATTCTAATAAAATTTGACGCATACTTGCCTTAGAAAGTAAAACTTGATCAACGTAGAGAAGAATCATCTAGCTATGTAGACGATCACCCTAACAACAAATATGTAGGCTTGACTTCTAATCGCCAACTCTGTTCCAGAAATGTCAACAAAGTACCCACTTTTGAAATAATTCTTTTGTCCGTACCTGACAATTACACATCGATACATTGTTAAATTAAATAAGCGATGTTTGACCTTGTTGCGGCCTTCTGAGTACTCTGATTATCAGAGTACTCAGAAGCCCTTAGACCTCCTTGCCCCATGGCGTTGTGTGAAGAAGCTACACAGTAGGCCGGCATGATTGTGTTGAGTAGCAAGGGATAGATGGTCTCTCGCTACTCGATACTCTGATTGGACGGCACTGCGCTTACCATCAGGTGCAGTGTGGTCACTTTGCCGTGCCAGGATAAAAAAATATATTTGTTCACATTTCTAAAATAGATTTTTTCGATTATACTTGGCGTATTAATTTAACTTCGATACTTTTGTTATTTCATTTAGATTGTAAGATATATCTCGATGTTATTTTAAATGTGAACGTAATCCTTCGGTGTGTAGCCTTTACGTGTATAATTTCTCTATGGATAGCATAAAAATCTGTGTTGTGATGAAATAGTTAGCTTTAATGGAAGTACCTAATGTAATAATAAAATATGTGTTAACAATGTGCAATTGTTTCTGCGTTCGGGGAATTTAACAGCACACTTCAATGTAACGGTTTTATGCTTTGTGCTTTGCTGTGCCCTGTGGGCCTACTCTTGAAATCAATTCCAATCTCGAACTCGATACAGTTTCATTTCCAATCTAGAAGATATGGGAACTCTTACTCACTCAACTAAATGAAATAGAATATTTACCGAACTAGCGATCGTAAATACACTATTTCATTTAGTTACTAATAATTCCGCCGAATATAAATCGTTTGCTGGTGTTGCGTTCAAGAGTACCAATTGTACAGTCTTCGAACCAAATCCCAATTTTAAATTGGAATCGAGTGTTAAGAGTAACCCTCCTGGTATTGCAGAAGTCTATAAAAATTATTATCCCCAAACGCAGATATTAAACTGCACAATTTAATATCAATCAACTTGGTACGTGAGTACCTACCTGCAAAACTCCAATTAAATCATGTTATATAAATGTTATGATTAATAAAAAATATAATAAATGTTTAGATATTGATGTACTAGATATTATTTACGGAATAGTTGGAGTTAGCTTATCGGAACTTAACATCATTCGGGTATTTGCGAAAATCTTGTAATTCAAATAATTATTACCAATTACTACCGAATTCTGCAATATTATTGTTGTGACAACATCTAATCATCATCAGCCGAGACGACTGCTATGTGAATATTGTCAGAGCAAAAAAAATATTGCAGGCTTTAGTAGTAATTGGTAATTATCAGAATTACACGATTTTCGGAAATACCCGAATGCACTATATTTGTTTAAGGATGAGGCATAAGACAGGAAACTCGATAACTAATATGGATTTAAAAATGTCATTAACTGACATCCCTATTCAATAAGAAACACGAGAGCTCTGGAAAAATCTGGGACTAAAATTTGATTTTCAAATTTATTTTGTCCTTCCAGAACTTTGTCGACACTGCATTGTATCGCGAGGTAATTTGAAATTTTATTAGATGAATAAAATAAGTATTGTACCTTAAAAGATATATAAACGGTAGGCAGCAGCTTTGCTGTGCCTTGGCATTGCAGAAGTCTATGGGCGGCGATGACTACTTACCATCAGGTGGCCCGTCTGCTCGTCTGCCTATCGAGGCACTAAAAAAAATTGTTTCAAATTCCGCTGGAGAATGGATCATGTTTGGACTTGTCGAGCTGTTCTCGTTGTTAATACCATTTTTGAACAGAAACAGTTGATCATGCTATGATAGCGACCGAGCAAAAAAACTGTGTCTCATAATAACTTTGATGGAAAACTTGGGTCCTGAAATGTACATTTTGTTAAATGTGTGCTAACTCCAACTAACCTAGAAATCATTGCGAAAGAAACAACAAGCGAATAAATTAAACGACAATTTTAATGTGCAAAGCCGTAGAAAACATAACATAGTTTGGAAATAAATGTTATTTTTACTAAGCTTAAGTACGATTTCATTAATGTTTGCCTAATTTAAGAAAAGAAGATCATATATAAACATGTCCCAGACTAATTAAGTGTTCATATAATTGGCGAGTGCGTTAAATGTTGTTTCTTTAGCAATGCATAATTATTTGATGTCTAATTTCGATGTTTCCAACGCCTGGCACCTAACTACGTGTTAAAATTAAGATTGGAATACAGTATTTGTTATAAAATGTTTATATTTGTAAACGTTGTTTTATTTCTTTCTACTAGTAGACAGTTTTTTAATACTCTGAAATAAGATGCTGTGGTTCATGGGCGTAGCCAAGTACGGGCGGGGGGAGGGGTTGACTTTTGCCCCCCTAGGAAAGTGAAAAGGCGCAAATTACATTACGCTGCTACTAAATCAGAATTTATGATTTGCATTCAATTCTAGCCAAATACTCAGGCATATTGGAACCCGTTGCTAATGCATTACAATCAAAGACGATCAGTATGTATACATGCGTAAATCATATTAAAAGAGTGATTTCTGTTATTAGCGATTATCGCATCAACGCAGACAGGGAGTGCCAAGCCGTTATAAACGGTTCAACCAGAACTGCAGCTGGAATTAGAACTGATTTACAGATCCCGCGCATTGTATCTCGCCAACGACATCGACCCAATCATCATACTGAGACTCAATACGAATTTTGGAGGCGATCGATTGTCGCACCTTATTTAGATTCTCAGATATCCACTTTAGAAGAACGTTTTGCGACGAAAATTTGCCTGCTCTTGGTTTGATGTCGCTACATCCTAGTTCTATGTTAAATGTCTGTCTGTCTGTCTGTCTGTCTGTCTGTCTGTCTGTCTGTCTGTCTGTCTGTCTGTCTGTCTGTCTGTCTGTCTGTCTGTCTGTCTGTCTGTCTGTCTGTCTGTCTGTCTGTCTGTCTGTCTGTCTGTCTGTCTGTCTGTCTGTCTGTCTGTCTGTCTGTCTGTCTGTCTGTCTGTCTGTCTGTCTGTCTGTCTGTCTGTCTGTCTGTCTGTCTGTCTGTCTGTCTGTCTGTCTGTCTGTCTGTCTGTCTGTCTGTCTGTCTGTCTGTCTGTCTGTCTGTCTGTCTGTCTGTCTGTCTGTCTGTCTGTCTGTCTGTCTGTCTGTCTGTCTGTCTGTCTGTCTGTCTGTCTGTCTGTCTGTCTGTCTGTCTGTCTGTCTGTCTGTCTGTCTGTCTGTCTGTCTGTCTGTCTGTCTGTCTGTCTGTCTGTCTGTCTGTCTGTCTGTCTGTCTGTCTGTCTGTCTGTCTGTCTGTCTGTCTGTCTGTCTGTCTGTCTGTCTGTCTGTCTGTCTGTCTGTCTGTCTGTCTGTCTGTCTGTCTGTCTGTCTGTCTGTCTGTCTGTCTGTCTGTCTGTCTGTCTGTCTGTCTGTCTGTCTGTCTGTCTGTCTGTCTGTCTGTCTGTCTGTCTGTCTGTCTGTCTGTCTGTCTGTCTGTCTGTCTGTCTGTCTGTCTGTCTGTCTGTCTGTCTGTCTGTCTGTCTGTCTGTCTGTCTGTCTGTCTGTCTGTCTGTCTGTCTGTCTGTCTGTCTGTCTGTCTGTCTGTCTGTCTGTCTGTCTGTCTGTCTGTCTGTCTGTCTGTCTGTCTGTCTGTCTGTCTGTCTGTCTGTCTGTCTGTCTGTCTGTCTGTCTGTCTGTCTGTCTGTCTGTCTGTCTGTCTGTCTGTCTGTCTGTCTGTCTGTCTGTCTGTCTGTCTGTCTGTCTGTCTGTCTGTCTGTCTGTCTGTCTGTCTGTCTGTCTGTCTGTCTGTCTGTCTGTCTGTCTGTCTGTCTGTCTGTCTGTCTGTCTGTCTGTCTGTCTGTCTGTCTGTCTGTCTGTCTGTCTGTCTGTCTGTCTGTCTGTCTGTCTGTCTGTCTGTCTGTCTGTCTGTCTGTCTGTCTGTCTGTCTGTCTGTCTGTCTGTCTGTCTGTCTGTCTGTCTGTCTGTCTGTCTGTCTGTCTGTCTGTCTGTCTGTCTGTCTGTCTGTCTGTCTGTCTGTCTGTCTGTCTGTCTGTCTGTCTGTCTGTCTGTCTGTCTGTCTGTCTGTCTGTCTGTCTGTCTGTCTGTCTGTCTGTCTGTCTGTCTGTCTGTCTGTCTGTCTGTCTGTCTGTCTGTCTGTCTGTCTGTCTGTCTGTCTGTCTGTCTGTCTGTCTGTCTGTCTGTCTGTCTGTCTGTCTGTCTGTCTGTCTGTCTGTCTGTCTGTCTGTCTGTCTGTCTGTCTGTCTGTCTGTCTGTCTGTCTGTCTGTCTGTCTGTCTGTCTGTCTGTCTGTCTGTCTGTCTGTCTGTCTGTCTGTCTGTCTGTCTGTCTGTCTGTCTGTCTGTCTGTCTGTCTGTCTGTCTGTCTGTCTGTCTGTCTGTCTGTCTGTCTGTCTGTCTGTCTGTCTGTCTGTCTGTCTGTCTGTCTGTCTGTCTGTCTGTCTGTCTGTCTGTCTGTCTGTCTGTCTGTCTGTCTGTCTGTCTGTCTGTCTGTCTGTCTGTCTGTCTGTCTGTCTGTCTGTCTGTCTGTCTGTCTGTCTGTCTGTCTGTCTGTCTGTCTGTCTGTCTGTCTGTCTGTCTGTCTGTCTGTCTGTCTGTCTGTCTGTCTGTCTGTCTGTCTGTCTGTCTGTCTGTCTGTCTGTCTGTCTGTCTGTCTGTCTGTCTGTCTGTCTGTCTGTCTGTCTGTCTGTCTGTCTGTCTGTCTGTCTGTCTGTCTGTCTGTCTGTCTGTCTGTCTGTCTGTCTGTCTGTCTGTCTGTCTGTCTGTCTGTCTGTCTGTCTGTCTGTCTGTCTGTCTGTCTGTCTGTCTGTCTGTCTGTCTGTCTGTCTGTCTGTCTGTCTGTCTGTCTGTCTGTCTGTCTGTCTGTCTGTCTGTCTGTCTGTCTGTCTGTCTGTCTGTCTGTCTGTCTGTCTGTCTGTCTGTCTGTCTGTCTGTCTGTCTGTCTGTCTGTCTGTCTGTCTGTCTGTCTGTCTGTCTGTCTGTCTGTCTGTCTGTCTGTCTGTCTGTCTGTCTGTCTGTCTGTCTGTCTGTCTGTCTGTCTGTCTGTCTGTCTGTCTGTCTGTCTGTCTGTCTGTCTGTCTGTCTGTCTGTCTGTCTGTCTGTCTGTCTGTCTGTCTGTCTGTCTGTCTGTCTGTCTGTCTGTCTGTCTGTCTGTCTGTCTGTCTGTCTGTCTGTCTGTCTGTCTGTCTGTCTGTCTGTCTGTCTGTCTGTCTGTCTGTCTGTCTGTCTGTCTGTCTGTCTGTCTGTCTGTCTGTCTGTCTGTCTGTCTGTCTGTCTGTCTGTCTGTCTGTCTGTCTGTCTGTCTGTCTGTCTGTCTGTCTGTCTGTCTGTCTGTCTGTCTGTCTGTCTGTCTGTCTGTCTGTCTGTCTGTCTGTCTGTCTGTCTGTCTGTCTGTCTGTCTGTCTGTCTGTCTGTCTGTCTGTCTGTCTGTCTGTCTGTCTGTCTGTCTGTCTGTCTGTCTGTCTGTCTGTCTGTCTGTCTGTCTGTCTGTCTGTCTGTCTGTCTGTCTGTCTGTCTGTCTGTCTGTCTGTCTGTCTGTCTGTCTGTCTGTCTGTCTGTCTGTCTGTCTGTCTGTCTGTCTGTCTGTCTGTCTGTCTGTCTGTCTGTCTGTCTGTCTGTCTGTCTGTCTGTCTGTCTGTCTGTCTGTCTGTCTGTCTGTCTGTCTGTCTGTCTGTCTGTCTGTCTGTCTGTCTGTCTGTCTGTCTGTCTGTCTGTCTGTCTGTCTGTCTGTCTGTCTGTCTGTCTGTCTGTCTGTCTGTCTGTCTGTCTGTCTGTCTGTCTGTCTGTCTGTCTGTCTGTCTGTCTGTCTGTCTGTCTGTCTGTCTGTCTGTCTGTCTGTCTGTCTGTCTGTCTGTCTGTCTGTCTGTCTGTCTGTCTGTCTGTCTGTCTGTCTGTCTGTCTGTCTGTCTGTCTGTCTGTCTGTCTGTCTGTCTGTCTGTCTGTCTGTCTGTCTGTCTGTCTGTCTGTCTGTCTGTCTGTCTGTCTGTCTGTCTGTCTGTCTGTCTGTCTGTCTGTCTGTCTGTCTGTCTGTCTGTCTGTCTGTCTGTCTGTCTGTCTGTCTGTCTGTCTGTCTGTCTGTCTGTCTGTCTGTCTGTCTGTCTGTCTGTCTGTCTGTCTGTCTGTCTGTCTGTCTGTCTGTCTGTCTGTCTGTCTGTCTGTCTGTCTGTCTGTCTGTCTGTCTGTCTGTCTGTCTGTCTGTCTGTCTGTCTGTCTGTCTGTCTGTCTGTCTGTCTGTCTGTCTGTCTGTCTGTCTGTCTGTCTGTCTGTCTGTCTGTCTGTCTGTCTGTCTGTCTGTCTGTCTGTCTGTCTGTCTGTCTGTCTGTCTGTCTGTCTGTCTGTCTGTCTGTCTGTCTGTCTGTCTGTCTGTCTGTCTGTCTGTCTGTCTGTCTGTCTGTCTGTCTGTCTGTCTGTCTGTCTGTCTGTCTGTCTGTCTGTCTGTCTGTCTGTCTGTCTGTCTGTCTGTCTGTCTGTCTGTCTGTCTGTCTGTCTGTCTGTCTGTCTGTCTGTCTGTCTGTCTGTCTGTCTGTCTGTCTGTCTGTCTGTCTGTCTGTCTGTCTGTCTGTCTGTCTGTCTGTCTGTCTGTCTGTCTGTCTGTCTGTCTGTCTGTCTGTCTGTCTGTCTGTCTGTCTGTCTGTCTGTCTGTCTGTCTGTCTGTCTGTCTGTCTGTCTGTCTGTCTGTCTGTCTGTCTGTCTGTCTGTCTGTCTGTCTGTCTGTCTGTCTGTCTGTCTGTCTGTCTGTCTGTCTGTCTGTCTGTCTGTCTGTCTGTCTGTCTGTCTGTCTGTCTGTCTGTCTGTCTGTCTGTCTGTCTGTCTGTCTGTCTGTCTGTCTGTCTGTCTGTCTGTCTGTCTGTCTGTCTGTCTGTCTGTCTGTCTGTCTGTCTGTCTGTCTGTCTGTCTGTCTGTCTGTCTGTCTGTCTGTCTGTCTGTCTGTCTGTCTGTCTGTCTGTCTGTCTGTCTGTCTGTCTGTCTGTCTGTCTGTCTGTCTGTCTGTCTGTCTGTCTGTCTGTCTGTCTGTCTGTCTGTCTGTCTGTCTGTCTGTCTGTCTGTCTGTCTGTCTGTCTGTCTGTCTGTCTGTCTGTCTGTCTGTCTGTCTGTCTGTCTGTCTGTCTGTCTGTCTGTCTGTCTGTCTGTCTGTCTGTCTGTCTGTCTGTCTGTCTGTCTGTCTGTCTGTCTGTCTGTCTGTCTGTCTGTCTGTCTGTCTGTCTGTCTGTCTGTCTGTCTGTCTGTCTGTCTGTCTGTCTGTCTGTCTGTCTGTCTGTCTGTCTGTCTGTCTGTCTGTCTGTCTGTCTGTCTGTCTGTCTGTCTGTCTGTCTGTCTGTCTGTCTGTCTGTCTGTCTGTCTGTCTGTCTGTCTGTCTGTCTGTCTGTCTGTCTGTCTGTCTGTCTGTCTGTCTGTCTGTCTGTCTGTCTGTCTGTCTGTCTGTCTGTCTGTCTGTCTGTCTGTCTGTCTGTCTGTCTGTCTGTCTGTCTGTCTGTCTGTCTGTCTGTCTGTCTGTCTGTCTGTCTGTCTGTCTGTCTGTCTGTCTGTCTGTCTGTCTGTCTGTCTGTCTGTCTGTCTGTCTGTCTGTCTGTCTGTCTGTCTGTCTGTCTGTCTGTCTGTCTGTCTGTCTGTCTGTCTGTCTGTCTGTCTGTCTGTCTGTCTGTCTGTCTGTCTGTCTGTCTGTCTGTCTGTCTGTCTGTCTGTCTGTCTGTCTGTCTGTCTGTCTGTCTGTCTGTCTGTCTGTCTGTCTGTCTGTCTGTCTGTCTGTCTGTCTGTCTGTCTGTCTGTCTGTCTGTCTGTCTGTCTGTCTGTCTGTCTGTCTGTCTGTCTGTCTGTCTGTCTGTCTGTCTGTCTGTCTGTCTGTCTGTCTGTCTGTCTGTCTGTCTGTCTGTCTGTCTGTCTGTCTGTCTGTCTGTCTGTCTGTCTGTCTGTCTGTCTGTCTGTCTGTCTGTCTGTCTGTCTGTCTGTCTGTCTGTCTGTCTGTCTGTCTGTCTGTCTGTCTGTCTGTCTGTCTGTCTGTCTGTCTGTCTGTCTGTCTGTCTGTCTGTCTGTCTGTCTGTCTGTCTGTCTGTCTGTCTGTCTGTCTGTCTGTCTGTCTGTCTGTCTGTCTGTCTGTCTGTCTGTCTGTCTGTCTGTCTGTCTGTCTGTCTGTCTGTCTGTCTGTCTGTCTGTCTGTCTGTCTGTCTGTCTGTCTGTCTGTCTGTCTGTCTGTCTGTCTGTCTGTCTGTCTGTCTGTCTGTCTGTCTGTCTGTCTGTCTGTCTGTCTGTCTGTCTGTCTGTCTGTCTGTCTGTCTGTCTGTCTGTCTGTCTGTCTGTCTGTCTGTCTGTCTGTCTGTCTGTCTGTCTGTCTGTCTGTCTGTCTGTCTGTCTGTCTGTCTGTCTGTCTGTCTGTCTGTCTGTCTGTCTGTCTGTCTGTCTGTCTGTCTGTCTGTCTGTCTGTCTGTCTGTCTGTCTGTCTGTCTGTCTGTCTGTCTGTCTGTCTGTCTGTCTGTCTGTCTGTCTGTCTGTCTGTCTGTCTGTCTGTCTGTCTGTCTGTCTGTCTGTCTGTCTGTCTGTCTGTCTGTCTGTCTGTCTGTCTGTCTGTCTGTCTGTCTGTCTGTCTGTCTGTCTGTCTGTCTGTCTGTCTGTCTGTCTGTCTGTCTGTCTGTCTGTCTGTCTGTCTGTCTGTCTGTCTGTCTGTCTGTCTGTCTGTCTGTCTGTCTGTCTGTCTGTCTGTCTGTTTTATTATTGGAAACTTAAACCTAGATCAACTTATAGAAAAATACATAGATACTATTATAAAAACAGGCAATGATACGATCCTGGTGGTCCGGGAAACTCGCCGAGATGAAGCAGTGATCCGGGGAGACAAGGTCGTCGAAGAGTACCTGCAATCAAAAGAAAGATATGAGAATGAAGCCAAGAGGGTACAAGTAGAAAGCTGGAAGGAGTTTCGTAGGAAACAGGACAAGGAAAACATATAGAGTGATCACAAAGGTGTTTAAGAGACAAGAAGACCTGCCATTAACTAGAAATGGAGAGCCCCTAAGGAGTCTGCAAAATTCTTGGCAGAAACATTTTATCCAGATGACAAAGAGGATGAAGACAATGCAGAACACCAGCAGATGAGGAAAACATCCGAACGAGTAAATGACGAAGTCAATGCTGAGTACCATGACCCACCATTTTCACTAGACGAACTAAGTGTGGTTGTTATAGCTTCAACCCAAAGAAAGCCCCGGGAGCAGACGGTCTAACAGCAGCAGATATCTGTAAGCAAGCAATAAATAAATAAGTACCCAGAATTGTACATATCACTGGCAAACAAACGCCAAGAACTAGGCCACTTCACGTCCACCTGGAAGGAGGTCAGGATCAGTCATCGTCCTCCGAAAACCTGCTTGAAAGATGTCCAGTTAACATCAGAAGGGTCATAGATAGCTACCTCGAGGGCAGAAAAGTCAGACTATAGATGGACTATGTTAAAGGTACACCGAAAATAATAAAACTGACTTCAAAAAACTCCAAACAATAAATGATAATATAACTATCACCACAGATTGTAATAACTTAAATACTCAATTAATACCAAAGTATCAATAACGGCAGATCAAGTCATAAAATCTCTACCTGTGTCTATTCACGTTATCTTATTGACTGAAACCTGGATCTCTTCCAAAACACAAGCAATGGAACTACAAATCAACAACTATTCACACTACTACAATTATAGAACTGATTCAAGAGGAGGTAGATTCTCAGCGTATATCCACAATGATTTGATACATAGTTTATCTGAATCATAATACTTGGGAGGAAACAACTACTTATGGATACAGTTAGAAAGATATGCGCTAGAAGTTGGAGTTGTATATAACCCAGGTGACACTGACTTTAAGGATTTCTGCGAAGAATATGATTCTTAGCTACAACGAAAGAAAAGGGCTTTTTTTTGTTGTCGCGGGGAAAGCGTTTTATTACTGCCGCCCGCTCCGGAGGGAAGCGGATTAAGAATAAAACGGGTATGCTGGTCTTACGACCCAGCATCCCCCTCGCACGGATGATGGCTATACGTGCTGCCGCTGGGCCGAGTCTCTAACCCCTATGTACACCCCACCCGACACTACCAGCTAAAACCCCTCGGTGGCCTTCTTCGGCGCTTGCGGAGCGATCCCGGGGTATTCTAAGGAGTGCTAGAATTGCAGCCGGAATCGCCCCTGCGCGGTGCTGCGTAGCAGCCCATCTCCATGGAGGGCTTAGGAGCCCCCGCGCACCTAACAACGGCAGCGAACGAGGCCTTACCACCCGCGCTGCCGTCCATCTCGGGGTCGCAAGATGCTCCGATTTTGGGAGTGCATCGATACGGGCTGACAGCCCTCCGCTGCGCGCCCGCGACCCCTGATGGCCCCTATTAGTCGCCTTGTACGACAGGCAGGGATTACCGTGTGGGAATTCCAACGCCCCCATTCCACAGGGCGGGAGACGCCGGTCAGTCGTCCACCCGGCGCCTCCTACGTCTTCTCTGGCGGCGGGAGGGATCATATCGTTCCCGATCCCTCTCAGCACTCTCCTTCTGCGAGATGACGTTCTCGCAGAAGTGGGCCACCGCACGCCAGGACCTCCGGCTGGCGACCATGGACGACACCACGGCCGGCAGCGAGAGGTCTCCTCCGACGACTGCTCTGAGAGCGCTGCGCTCTTCGTCCCAGGCTGGGCACTCCTCCAACGTATGTTGTGCCGTGTCCTCGTGGCAGTTGCCACAGTGGTGGCACACGGCGGACACCTCCTTTCCGATCCGACACAGGAACGAACCGAAACACCCATGGTCCGTTAATACCTGTGTCAGTCGGAACTCGGAACGTAGGCGCCCCGTGGGGCCTGTCTAGCAATCTCAAGAAAAGGGCTGACTTAAGTACATAATATAAATACCTCGCAAAGGAAGCAAGACACATTAGAATCGACGACAAGAAAATCTATTCTGGATCATGTAAGTACAAATTTCAGAAATGATTAGTTTCATATGGTAATAACCGATTCTTCCAAGTCCGATCATAAACAAATATATATCGAACTAAAAAAGAAAAAACCTCCACCAAAGATTCGGACACACTATGAAGCAATAAACTACACGATGATAGGAACTACAAGACTACTCGAAACTCGAAAATACAATAAAACTCTTTACAAGTAAAAGTAAAACATCAAAACAAAGATCCTAAATTCACCACAAAAAATTGGATAAATATGGACATCATAAATGAAATCAATCAAAGAAATGTGTGGGCAGAACTTAAGAAGAACGATCACAGTAAGACCGTAGAAGAAATTTATAACCAAAAGAAAATATGTAGCTAAAAAATTATACAAGATGCAAAAAATGTTTACCACGATAAAGAATTCACAATTTGTATTAATAAACCTAAAAAAATATGGGGTATAATTAACTCTTTAGCAAATTATAATATTAAACAAAGGTGTGCTCCTCCAAAACTACTTGTCGACTCAGTGTATGTTACTGATCCAAGAAGTGTATGTGTATGTATTTAATAAATATTTTCAACAATAGGACCAATTTTAGCGAAAGCAATACCTTATAAATTTCATGACAATCACACGCGAGCATTACCAAAAGTTCTGGCTCAAAACTCTTCGTTGTCCACCCTCAAACCTTGTTGACCTGAAGAAATAATAAAAATAATATCAAATCTTTATTCAAATTGTAGCACTGGATTAGATGAAATTAACATAAACGTAATAAAATGACTGCCTCGGTGGCGCAGTGGTAATTGCGCATGCGTTACGACTGCTGTGCTGAGGTCTCGGGTTCGATCCCCGGGTCGGGTAAAGTGATATTGGGTTTTTCAGTATTAGCCTGGAATTTGTGCCCGGTATGGCGATAGGCTCGCCCCCTATCACATTATGGGACCGGGATAAATTCGGCGAAAAGTGGGTGAACTGGTTACACCTCTGCCTACCCCTTCGGGGATTAAAGGCGTGAGTGTATATGTATGTATGTATGTAATAAAATGCATAAAACATTTGGTGGCAAACACGATGAGTAAATGCTTCAATAAATTGTTATTATATGGTCATTTCCCCGATACTCTAAAGTTGGCAAAAGTTACACCCATATATAAATCCGGACCAACAACAGACCCAGGCAATTACGGACCTATATCGGTTTTACCTGTATTGTCAAAAATAATAAATAATAATATCATAAAAATATGTTGAAAAATATCTGGGTTTGAGAATGGATAGGGCTTTAACTTGGAATAATCATATCGAACACATAAAAAATAAGTCATCATCACTGCTCGGTTCCCTTCGTAATATTGTCGCATCCCAAAGACTTCTAGTCAAGCCACATAGTAGTGTGAATAGTCAAGATACATATCTTATTGAAATCTAGGGTAGTGCCTCTAAAACTAAAGTAGCAGATGTTCAAATTGCCCAAAATAAAATTATCAAACAGCTTTTTAATTACTCATACCTGACCTCAACCAATTAAATCTATAATTAAACTAAGATAATGAATATCATGTTAGGAACATCAACAAAACTATACAAGATGGATATTTAAAAGGCACAAATACAAGGTTTATAATTAATTAATTGATTTACACGACACTGTTACACGTCTCAGTGCTTAATATTAACACAAACGCATCTCAGAATTCACTTAAGGCTTCTCTTTATAATTAACTAGTTGTTGCTCGCGGCTCCGCCCGCGTGGAGGTCATGTTTGGGAGAAAAAGTATACAATACAAAATACCAATATTCATGCGTTTAACTTAAAAATGACGGATTTACATACACATTTTCATTCCCTATTTTACCCCCTTAGGGGCGGAATTTCAAAAATCCTGAAACATATATTTTTTATTTTTAACTAAAATGCCAAATACTAATTTTCATGAATTTAACTTCAAAAATGACGGATTTTCATACAAACTTTCATCCCCTATTTTACCCCCTTAGGGGTGGTATTTCCAAAAACCCTTCCTTAGTGGATGCCTACGTGATAAAAGGTACCTACTGTCAAAATTTCAAGTCTCTAACCCCAGCCGTTTAGGCTGTGCGTTGATCGATCAGTCACAGTCAGTCAGTTTCTTCTTTTATATATACAGATCTACCAGCATTACCCTCTAAGCTGAACTACGCGGCCATTGAACTGATTACGAAACACCGAACCACGAATATACTGGCTATAGTCTCGTATACTTTACAAAACAACTGAACCAAGTGAACCCCGGAGCGTGGAAGGCACTCCGTTTTATATTAAACATTTACTACTCCCACTTTGGTTGTCATTATTAATCTACCCCCAACTAGTCTCCTAAATACTTTCTAATAATAGTAAATACCCTAATAATCAATCAATTATATATTTATAACACATGTATTTTTATTCGAAAGTACTTAGCAAAGATATCCACACCAGCCTTACATTCCGTAAACTAAAACAAATCACCCAAAGTAGCACTCTACGTGCTAGTTTTTTGGTTCCGCCAAAAATCAGAACAAACTATGGGAAAAAGACGCTTACGTTTGCGGGAGCACAGCTTTATAATAAAATACGTTTAAAAAAAAACGTACACACATTTAATACATTTAAGACACAGCTAGCTAAATATCTTATAGATAGATAGATAAAAAGTTTATTAATTTATGTGCAACAATGCATATACAAATAAATTTTCTTTAATATTACTTCCAGAATATAATTAGTTTAATTATTGGTTGACTGGTAGAGAATGCCTTAGGCATTAACTCCGCCTGTACATATCTGTATAAAGTGTAATAAAATAAAAAAAAATAATTACTGATAATTAACTTAACACGATCACTAAGACTATCGGATACTTTAAGCGCGGACCGCTCACCCGTAGTCACCAAAGAGATCTTGAGAAGACCATAACCAAGCTACGAACGTAAGCCATCAACAATGTTATGAACCATTGACAAAGACACAAACACTCATTTTAACCTAAATTAATTGCACAGTTTAGCGTAACTATTAATATAAAATTAATTTATTACCGGGTAGAAATTAAAACCAGAACTAACAATCACCACCAATACCAACATTAAAATTAAAAAATTAAATGGTTATACTTGACTAACTTGATTATCGATTATTAGTTCTGTAACTTTTATAAAAACTAGACCCGTAAAACAATTCATAAATCAATATTGTAGTAACCATTAAATTACTGAATTATTCTTTCAATGCAGTTTTTTCATAACACGTTTTTTCAAAACCTAGGTTTGAGGGGTACCTTTGATTATAGTTTTTTATTTAACACTAGTTATAAGAGTAAATGTTTTTCAACCCTCATACAAGCTAGAATTGAACCACATCAAATTCAAGGTTCATTAAATCATCACACGCGTCAACTGTTACGTATTTTCACATACATACACACTCACAACTGTAATCCCTGAAGGTGTAGGCAGAGGTGTAACCAGTACACCCATAATTCGCGCAGCTTATTATCATATGTGTGATAGGGGTGAGCCTATACATACCGGGCACAATTCCATGCTCACGGCGGATAATCCCAATATCTCTTTACCAAACCCGGGGATCGAACCAGAGACCCCGCACGGCAGTCGTACCGCGTACATTACAATTACGCCACAGAGGACCGTGGACGTCCAATTATATCACTGCGTAATTAGCAGTTAAGCAAAATCTGAGTGCAAGACAGCTGCGTACAGTTGCCAGCTACAGTGTTCCCTCCTTCCTGTGATCCTGGGTCCTTTAGGCGTAGTGTGAAGAAGCTACACAGCAGGCCGGCATTATTGTGTTGAGTAGCGAGGGATAAATTGTCTCACTACTTGATACTATAACTGGACGGCACTGCACTTACCATCAGGTGCAGTGTGGTCACTTTGCCGAGCCAAAAAACTCGATGAAATTTCCATCGGTTGTAACTTGTAACAGTACAAATTAAAATAAAGAAATAATCAATGAGGTTGGAAACAAACCATACTATAACTTAATAGTCGTTAATTACAATCAGTTTTAAGTCTAAAAACAAAAATCAATGAGGTAGGAAACAAATCCTCATATTTCCAACTTAATAAATCGTAAGTTTAGCAGAACGATCAAAATTAAAAATCGGCCTTTAAATTTAAAAACAAAGCGACTCACCAAATTTCACATAAATCCACGGGTAGATCCCACTTATTATGTCCAGGTGAAAGGTCATGAAGTCACAGGTCACCATATGAAGAGGCTGGAAGAGGGCTTATACATCCCTCTCCGATCTCCAGATATAGACAGGATGCAAATGGTATGATAGATTCGTAGAAATAACACGAGTTGAACACTTCACAGTTTATTAAGCTACTGCCAGTTCGAAATACAATAATCCACGGAAAAAAGAACTGGCAAGAAAAACCATGGTTTACAATTACACTTTGCACTGAGACGCACATGGCGTTGAATCATCACTTTAATTGTAGGCAACAATCAGTTAAACAGCACTTGGGCATTACGACCTCTAAGTTACTAAACTATTCGAGATAGGATATTAACTCGTCTAATAATTATTCCTGAATGCTCCGCGAAATGACGAGGCACTCTTTTATATTGTGATTTTCGTTGTGCCCCACTACGAATGAGATCATCCAATAAACAACTCGAACCTACCTTCAAAATAGTAAAACAACTGACGATACCCACAATTTACAAAAGATAAAATTAATTGTAAGGTCAATTCAGTCTCCGTATTCATTATACTCCGACATATACCTTTTCTCCCAAAAATAACTTCCACGCGGGCGGAGCCGCGGGCAAAAGCTAGTGAGAAATAAAGATCTTTAACCACAATCATTTTAATTACCATCTACGGGTTAAGTCTTATTTATGTTATTTAGCGCACTGTTTGTAACATAAGGCCAATAAAAGCGATTAAGAAGGAGAACAAAGAAGAAGATTATTTTTTAATAAGTTTAATAATTTAGGAATGTCATTTTTTTAGTATTTTCTTATAGCAAGAAGGCGTATGCGATCCGTGTATACACAATTTCAGAATTTCGAGAGCTCCCAGTCTTATGCCTATTTATTGCAGCGCATAATGTTCCGTCCCTATGTGAGAATTTATTAAATTTATCACTCGCGGAATTCAATCTTTCTGCGAAATAAATATTCGTATCTCTTAAAAACAATAAAATTAGCCGGCTGGTATTTATAAGCCTCGTGAAAACAATCTCCGCACATTCTGCTCCAGACTGTCTACACTATAGCGCGAGAAGCTGCCTTACCTCACTTATATAAAAATGGGTTTCAAGTTATACTTCGTATTGTTTTGGATGTGTCTGTTTCTGACGAGCGCACTAACGAACCCAGTTCCAAACAAATCTGTGTTCCGCAGCAAAATATGTCCAGATTACTATCAGATATTTTATCTTGGCAAGTGCGTTAAGTAAGTACATTTTATGGCATAGAAGTGGTAGAGCTACGCTGTAGACATATTTGTCTACAGCATGATAGGGCCGGCTCGTCCGGGGTAGTACCACTGTCTCACAGAAAACCAACGTAAAATGACACGGCACTTTTATTCTGGCACGGCAAAGGAGGGACTAGTTATGCGTGTACTTGTATAGTTATAAGTTATTACAGCTACAGTCATTACAGATCAAAAGTTTTTTTTTATCCTGGCACGGCAAAGTGACAGCACTGCACCTGATGGTGCCGTCCAAATAGAGTATAGAGTAGCGAGAGACAATCTATCCCCTGCTACTCCACACAATCATGTTGGCCTGCTTCTTCACACTACGCCATGGGCAAGAAGGTGAAGAAGCGGTCTAGGGTCTAGTGTCAGAGTACTCAGAAAGCCGTAAAATAGCCAAACATCATACCCTAACTCTAGACCCCCGACAAAAACCGGATGTACACTGGCTGATCCCGGAACGCGACACACTTGCGTGTGCCACTATGGCGGGTTTAACACCCTGTGTACGGTGGTCGCTATCCGGGCGAATATGAATATCCTACCACCAGCAAAATTTCAGTGACATACACACGTACAGTAGAATTATATATATAAAGAAGATAAGCCACTTGTAATGATTAGAGAACCGGATCAATGTCTTCACAATAATAGATTTAATTTATTCTATTCTCTCGCAACTCGCATCGTAAGGCCAGACGAAATATTAGTGTGGTCCAATGGATGGTCTGGACAATGGACTCTTACATTTTGCAATTATACTAATTGTGGATATCAGCATGTTGTTTTTAATCCATAAGTGCCCTGGTTTAAGTGAATGTGATGTTTATGCATCGATATTGACTCAAGGCGACTTTAAAATCATTTTTAACCGACTTCAAAAAAGGAGGAGGTTCACAATTCGTCGGAATCTTTTTTTTATGTATGTTCCCCGATTACTCGAAGACGCCTGGACCGATTCTCGAAATTATTTTTTGTTAAAAGGGTATAGTTCCCAGGTGGTCCCATTGGTCCCACTAAGTCAGGATCTGATGATGGGATCTCAGAAAAATCGAGGGCAACCCTCAAATTTTATAGGGATGCATAATTTGATTTTTATTGCAGTCTGTGTACTTTTTATGAATTAAAAAACTTTTATTATATCACAATATTTGGCTACACTCTTATAAACATGCGCTCTTGTGCAAATCTGGTGTTGGCGGATGGGGTGAGTAGTCTATAAACTCTACAACTCGCTAATCGTCTCCTACAAGAATGCATGAATATGTTGGTCGTCAATTATTTGCAGGAGTTCCTCGCGATTTTTCATTCTCTTTTGATAACCACTACTTAATGCTCATCAAAAGTATTTGTAAAAACTATTTAAATGTCAGGACATACTATGCTGGAAAATCTTACGTAAATAAAAAAGACAGTAGGTATTAGAAAAGATTACATTACCTATATACAAAATTAATTTTTCACTGTTAGTAAAGTTATTGTGCCTATTGTGTAACTGTGAGTTTCCTTTTCAAGAAATTATAATATTATGTCTATGTCTCATAAAATTTTAAATTTTATCTTAACATGAAACACGCACACCTGAGATTTCATGAACTGGGTAAAATAATGTTAGTTGGTAGCCCCATAGAGTTCACCTGTCCCTTTCGGGTGTACGCCTATGCCTCATCTATATATATACTAAATCTATGTGTGAGTGTATATGTATGTATTCACATGTGTCTTAATTAACCTACCAATCTACCTATATTTTACCTAACCAGAAATTTTATTTAAAAATACTACATCTCGCATGCCTAAAACCTCCAGTTCAGCTGCTATTTATATTTTAGCGCTAAAATAGAGAAGCGATGTATCTCCATACGGAATTATAGAATTGATATTTATTGAAAACTACATTCAACATTGTGCCATGACATTGGACGGAAGCTACTTTGTACAGATTTGCTCAACTCATATCTGGCAACACTGATCACAAATCCATGCTAAACATAGTGTACATTGAGGACGCCGGTACAAGTTTTAATTTTACATTTATAATCTGTATCTGTGTAGTTGAGCGACCGCGTTGCGTCGTATTGGATTTTTCAGATTTTTGTTAGCAAATAATTTTATTCGTAGTTTAAATTTACCAAAACCATGGGCGTAACCGTAGAAACTATCAAGCCAGGAGATGGTGAGTTACATAAAAATGTTTTTACTTTTTTATATTTAATGTCTACAAATACTGAAGGTTAAAATTTACTTTGCTCTTTTTAGATGTTAAGTCTAAACAACACCTAATCTTAACTTCAAACAATTCTCATGTAATGTGTCACCGATAAGTTATCTATTTTTTTTTACCAAATAATATATGCTTGGCATTCGAATCAAGCGTCACGGCGTCTCGCACTTTGCATGTCATTGCCATAAATCGGTGTCACAGTTTTACACATATGTACTTCCTGCTAAACCACGGTTCCGACGCTTTTTGGCAAACTAATATTTTTATTGATCACATTATTTTTGTATCCATATGTCGTAAGTGTCCTGAGCATAGATCTCTATTGATTTTTCTAGATGTGATATTCGATACGGACCGTTTGTCTTTGGTCTAATAATTAATTTCTTACACCTAATTAGTCATTTTAGTGGATTAAGTCACTATCTACTAAAAATAGTGACTTAATCATGTCAAGTTTTATATGATTTTGTGGTTATAACCCACTTAATATAACTATTCAGTTAAAAGTTACAATCTTGAGAAATAGGCATGGAAATTACATTAGTTAGAAAAAATTAATGAAAACAAATGAGCAAATTATATAAATAAATATGCCAATAGTGCGCCACACCCATGTGTAATATGCATATGGTACCATTAAAAAATCAATAACATCTTGCTTTGGAAATTATAATTTTTAAAGTTAATAACATGACCATACTGAATTAATGATTAATTTATTAATATAAAGAAGTGTCTTCAGGCTGATGCTATTTAAAATGCATGAATCATCCAGTGATAAGATAAAAAAATTAGCCATCACAGGGCGTTTGGCAAATGTGAAACATAAAATTATTTTGTAGAAATAATGAGCATAAAAGGATAGCATATGAAAGGAAACAAATATAACACAATCAAAAATATTATATTTAAATAAAAATAAACAAAATGACTCACCCCCACTCAATTTTTTAATCAGTTACTTCTGTCATCACCACACTGTATTAGATGATACGTATCATATGCGGCAGTTCGGTCTGACCCTCCGTATTAGATAATAATACTAGCCCAGTATTAAACATTGTCCCACTGCTGGGCACGGGCCTCCTCTACTAATAAGAGGGGTTAGGCTTTAGTCCACCAGGCTGGCCTAATGCGGGTTGGTAGACTTCACATACCTTCGAAATTCTCTGGTACACAGGTTTCCTCATAATGTTTCCCTTTACTGTTAAAGCAAGCGATAATTGACATTTAATACACACATAACTTTAGTAAAGTCAGAGGTGTTGAACATCCGACTTTAGTATTTGATGTAGATCAAAAACTATTTTTGACTGTCTCCTAAAATAATTAGTTCTAACTGTTGTACTGTTTTTTCCAGAATCCACATACCCCAAAACTGGGCAAACTGTGGTAGTGCATTACACAGGCACCCTCACAAGTGGGAAGAAGTTTGATTCATCGCGTGATCGCGGCAAACCCTTCAAGTTCAGGATTGGCAAGGGTGAGGTTATCCGAGGCTGGGATGAAGGTGTTGCAAAGGTAATATCACTTGATTGAATTGAGATTAACATTTAAGATTTAATTTTTTATTCATAATAAATTTGACAGTATGACAGCACCATATGATACTCAAGTGTCGTAGTAAAATGATTATTTACTAAAAACTACTAAGTAACATGACTAAAACAATAATATGCAATTTACAATGATTATATTTTGACCTAAGTATCTGTGGAAATAGCAATATCATCCAAAGAAATTTATTTTGGTTCAATTTGTGGTGCATATCATAATAAAGCTAGTGTGACATATGACAAAATCATAGTCAGTCTTGATGCTTATGTCTGACCAACTTGAGTTAACCTGAGGTAGTCCAAGCTATCAATGATAGCTCAGCCAAATGTATCAAATCCACACACACCAACAATTTATACTATGCTAATAATAATAAATTCGTGAAGAAATATACATTTATAACTTCGTTATTTTTGTATATTATATTGTATATCTTCACGATTTTTTATTACATATAAATAACCACATTTTAAGCAACATGGCATTAAAAAATGTATTTATCTAAAATTCGAGTTAGCGTAGTATAAATTTTTAGTGTCCAAATGAGATGCACAAAATGCAGCATGACTAATATACAGCACCATCTATCAATTTAGGTTATTGTTACGTTAGTCCTATGTTACATCTAATTAAAGAAACTAGAATGAGTAAGGAAATATGACATATCTGGCCATTGCATATTGTATTACACCTTTAGGGTTAATTATAATGCAAGAATCATTATAATGAGGACATTATGTACAAATTAACATAAGTATTTCATTTACATACTATTGTTTTGTTGACTTTATTTAAATAAACACAACATTTACACACATTACATGAATTGATTTAACTATTTTACTTGATGCAGCAGTCGAATAGCCGACTGTGAAATGAGAGAGAGGCCTTGGGATCAATTCCCACACCAAGAGGAATGTTTGTGTGACAGACAGATATTTGTTTTGGGTCTGGGTGTTGTGGGACTGTAGTCTCTCGTAGTTCTTGATACCCACTATACAGCTTTTAGCTAGTGTGGGGTCAAAACTATGTGTGTGACTGTTGAGTGTATTTATTACTCTTACAGACCAACAACACATTGTGGATCACAATTTTTTTACCAAAATTTCGTCCACTTTGGAACAGGAGAACTTTGTTAAATATTTGGCATTTTATTGACATCAATAACAAAATTCACCTTCTTGCCCATGGTGTAGTGTTCAGAAGTAGGCCGGAATGATTGTGTTGAGTAGCGGGGGATAGACTGTATCTCGCTACTCAATACTCTAATTGGACGGCACTGCGATTACCATCGGGTGCAGTGTGGTTTGCCGTACCATGATAAAAAAACTATATATATAACTAATTTTAATTCATATTTCTTTTCAGATGTCAGTAGGAGAGCGTGCGAAGCTTACTTGCTCCCCTGACTATGCGTATGGCCAACAAGGGCATCCAGGCGTCATTCCCCCGAACTCGACCCTCATGTTCGACGTAGAACTCTTACGCCTTGAATAAGCACCACCGTACACCCACTAACATGTATTTGACATAAAAATGTCTATTATGGTAGGAATTCTGATCTAAAACTGCCAATAATAAAGTGTTCTTCGTATAAGGCCAGTACTGCTTCTAATTTATTTCACCAAATGGGTTGATCAAATGTTGAATGTCTAGTGTAATATGATGCTTCAAGTTTTTTTGGTAATGATCTGAATTTGTAAGTTTTCAATTTCCATCTTAACACAAATGTTAAGGTGGAAATGGCAACCGTCATAGACATTCCGGCAAGCATTTTTCGCATTTAATCGTAAATTACGTAGAATCTTAGTAGTAGAATGTAGTATTGATATCCGATATCATCAAAGGCATACAGAATTCTTAATGTTTAAGTGGGTATTTTAACATTTTTACAACACAATTACCAAAATATTTTTATTCTATTCTCGTTTTGGTACCTATGTACTATTTAAAACAAATCGTGCACAATAAATGTTCACCGCTGTTTTTGTCATCTGTGTGTAGGTATTTCATTCAAAGCTTTATTCACAAAACTAAGATATAATAAACTTACGAGAACCATATCACTTTTGTTTTATTTCACAAAACCAACACTTCCTAATGCATTATAATGATACTAGCCCTGTTTTAAACATTGTACCACTGCTGGGCACGGGCTTCTACTAATGTGAGGGGTTAGGCCTTAGTCCACCACGCTCGCCTAATGCGGGTTGGTAGACTTCATACCTTCGAAATTTTTATGAGGATACTTATTCCATTAAAAATGCAAAAATCAAACTATAAAATACAAAGTTTTAAAAGTGATGCGTTGCAATGATGATAACAATTGATGTAAACACAGAGTTCCGTTATAGTTAGAGTTGCCCACCGTCCTGTTTTCCCAGGACATGACCTGGTTTTTAGTGTACTGTAGTTCGAAATTCGAATCGAAGGCTGTGAAACGAGAGTCCGTGGGTTCGATTCCCGCTCCGAGACAAATGTTTGTGTGACAGACAGGTCTTTGTTTCGGGTCTGGGTGCTGTGGGACCGTAGTCCCCCGTAGCTCTCGATACTCAGGATACAGGGTAGATTTAGTTTGGGGTCTGAACAATGTGTGTGACTGTTGGGTGTATTTATTATTAATGATTTTCTAGCAGCAATAGTGTCGCAACGAGATATTTTAAGGTAATTTTGGGAACAGCATATAGTTTAAAAGCAAGACTATCCCGCTCATATTCGGATTAATGGTCATATGTATGCAGCCACATAGTCGTAACGCTAATTTCTACGCGTCCGTGTACATCGCATATTCTCAATCGACTCCATCATGGCAGGGCAGAAAACGTCTCATATTGTAACGAGCTGCAAGACATTCAATAAAGATTCAAGATAAAATGTTAATGTCCTTCAGACTACTCTGACAAAAAACCCTCGGCCGCTTCTTCACCTTCTTGCCCAAGGCGTAGTGTGAAGAAGTAGGCCGGCATGACTGTGTTGCGAAGCGGGGGTAGATCGTCTCTCGCTACTCGATACTCTAATTGGACCGCACTGCACTTACCATCATCAGGTGCAGTGTGGTCACTTTGCCGTGCCAGGATAAAAACAAAGAAAGAAAAGGGAATAAATGAACATGTCAAGTATATTTTAAATCTTTTATTGTTAAGTTCCATCTGTGACATGGAGTAAATCAGTAGGGAAGTTTAAATAAACTGAAATACAAAATTCTATTCATTCTTAGATAACTTAAAATATCTTATCCTTAATCTACTGCTTTTCGAAAAACGGCGTTATTTACAAAGCTACTCGAATAGAGATTTTCACAATATACTTCTGTCTCCCAGAATTTAGAATGACATATCTACAAACGCGTTAAACGTTTACTATGGCCAATTTCAACATGCGATCTCAATCTGCAATGTCATAGAAACCAGAAAATAAACCAATCAAACTATGTCATTTGTAGCCGTGGCATTCAAAATTAATTCTTACTGGTTCATTTTTTTGGAACGATCTGTAGTTTCGGATTAAGATCGTTTATTGAAATTGGTCGTTAAACGAATATATTTCAATCCATCCTTTATGGGCAACTTGACACCCCTATTTAAGAACGATACTTATGGCTATTTGGTATGCATAGATTATAAATTGGTTCATTCATGGACATGAATAAAAAAAAAGTTGGCTCATTTTGGCGCCAAACTACTGACAATAATCTGACCAATCAAGTACACAGAAATCAATGCATACCAAGGAGCTCGCTAAAATGTTCTTTTGGGCGTAAATATAAATAATATTCGTTAATGTCATACTGATTTTCAACACAAAATTACTGCAGTATTATACTGAATATAAAAATACATCATTCCCCTTCCACTTGAAATATTACATGCAAATTTTTAAATCAAATATTTTAATTGCACAATGTTTTCATTTGTATTACTTTAGAACTTAACATAACAAATATTTTGTCATATTATTTAGAATAACATATATTACGGCATTTTAGCTTTAGCTATGTAATAAAAAATATAACACACAGTCCAAATTTCGGCGAACATAGGGTATTAACATTAAACCTATTTGGATTAAACCTTAGCTTATCTATCAATGTATGTAAATGTAATCAAAATCGCCCTCTGAATAGTCTGAGAAACGGATGTTACAAAAAGTATTAATTTCACTGCGACCACAATAAAGTATTTAACTATATTTGCGGCTGGCAACACACTAGGTGTTATCCGCACTCGTGTACTAAACACGAAGGTATAAGAAGCGTATAAAAATTGACGCTTCAAGCGTGTGGCCTACCCTCTTGTGTGCGTAACGCTAAAAACAAAAGGTGTTTTTTATTCTGGCACGTTAATATTATGGAAATAAAGTTGATTTTGGCTTGTATTTTTACTCACTATAATATATTACCTTCTTCCTAACACCTTGTCATTCTTGATCCAGTGAAATTTATTTTTCAGTTCATGGATTACTGACAGCCTCCGTGGCGCAGTAGGCGAGTAGCCGGTCTGGGTGTTGTGAGACGGTGCGTCTCTCTAGGTCCCTGATACAAGACTCGTATCTTAGTGTGGGGTCGAGGCTATGTGTGTGACTGTTGGGTGTTATTTATTTATACTATTCAGAGGACGATAATCGTTACACCTAAGCTTTACGTATACATAGTACAATATATTTCCTCTGAAGACTCATTAATATTAAGTGTAAAAATAAAGGACTATTAAAGTAGTCTTAATATACTGTTCTGATAGCTGAAACTGGAATACACATGCTTTTTAAAAACATATTTTTCTCTTTTAATATCGATAGGTCTTAGGCTAAGCTAATATTTTAACTTTTAGTTGGTGCTTTTTACAGCCTAATTCTGGTGACTTTTAAGAAAATACTAAATTCTTCGTGGAACCACTATTTTGTAACAATACCATTTATTGTGTTAAAAATAACCAGAATTAAACTTTGGGATACTCTTTTGTAAAGTTGTTTTTGCACTTTGGCCCTTCTACATAGGACCTATCGATATTTGTATTAACCACTCAAGTATCATCTGGACATCTGGCAATACTCCCCTGATTGACGTGCGTATTAAGCGTATTTGTAACGTTAACATCATGGAAATAAAGTTGATTTTGGCTTGTATTTTACTCACTACTTATGACCTTTTTCCGAACACCGGTGATCTTTTGATACATGAGAGGTAAAAAAGTTTTTTTATTCATAAAAGTACCCCGACTTCAATAAAAAACAAATTATGCGTCACTATAAATTTTGAGGGTTGCCCTTGATTTTCCTGAGATCCCATCATCAGGTCCTGACTTGGTGCCAATGGGACCACCTGGGAAGTATAGCTTTTGAAACAAAAAAAAAATTCTTGAATCGGTCTAGGCGTCTTCGAGTAATCGGGGAACATACATAAAAAAAGATTCCGTTAAATTGTCAACCTCCCCCTTTTTTTGAAGTCGGTTAAAAAATACAGAGCAATTGCTGTCGAAATAGGCTATTCATGCTGTTAGCTATTCATTTATATATAACATGCTTGTGTGCTTAGAGTATGTGTATTCCAGCCATATTATGATTAAAACAAATACATCAGATATAGCGTAATTACAAAAGAGTAACACTAATCAGCATGTGTCAGTCCGTTACATTTTATTGTAACTGTTACATATTATGAGCTGGTTTCGCATGTTACTAACTAAACATGTCTAAAATTCTGGTTCATACAAAATTTTTAACTCATCTACAAATAATATAAAAATAAATAATATATTAAATCTATGAGAAAGATTTTACTTCTATAATACAGTGATTGATAAACAACCAATTTTGTTTGATTTAATGCTAATTGTAAATCATTATTGTGGGAAGATGTGTGTGTAACCGAATGAAATAACAAATGTTTGCAAATAAAAAATCATAATAAAAAAAATTGTCTTCAAATAAGTATTATTCGTTGAAGAGTTTCATTATTTATCTTTATAATTCTTCATCAGATCTTTAACTCGATATATTTTAGGTAAACCCTATCAACTACAAATCTTCAACATCATTTGGCAGAAATACATTGAATTTAAAACAGTCCTACTTTTACAACTCGGTTAAAGCAGAACATTAGAAACCGCAATTCCTCACACATTATCACAATATGTCTAATAAAGTTTACTTTCACTTACAGGAACTTAGTAAATACAAATAACTCTTTCGTACTTTTCATAGAATAGAAAAGACAAAGTACGTATAAGATTTGTGACACTATTAATATAGCGTTTCTGACCAAATATAGCTTTCTGTAAAGTAATTTGGATTAAGTAACCTACGGCTTAGGTAGAGGTTTTAGTGGACCCAAACTTAGTAAGCCATCAGCGCCGAGGGCCTGTAAACTACTCGTCATGCCATTATGCATATTATGCACAGATATTACCGGTATGCCAAAACAACCACCTGCTTGTTCCCTATTCGCTAAAGGTATGAAACTATAAATGCCTAAATTACTCAACCTCTTAAGGTTATCCTCCTGTGCTAAGTCTACTACAGGCAATCCTAGCTCCCGGTTCGGCCCTGACACATTGTGGAACACCCTCTTATGGTGCTGTAACTGCAGGGACTTGGGGTAGGACGCTGGACACTCGTCACATTTGAACAATGGTACTTTGCTTTGAGGATGTGCATTTGTCATGTGAACTGTTAGGGAATTTTGGTTCATAAACATCTTCTTGCAGATTTTGCACGACAACATACCACCACCCACTTTCGCTTCGGGTATGGAAAAATTACTGGACTTTGAAGTATGTTTGATGCTCACACCTGACCCAAGGTTGGGTATGTGGGGTAAAGGCCGCTCCGGCGTCGGCGACCGACTCCTCTGTTTTTGTTTAATACTAATCCCTCTGGACGCGAGCACATTAGCCATAGCACTAGCCTCTTTATTTACAGTTTTCTTCGTTATCGAGATTTGACTGCCCAGGTTAATTTTATCTTTGGCGCCTTGCACGCTGTGGATCATCGGCAAGCCCTCTCTTTGCTTCTGCATCGCCATTACCGTGCAGTCCTCGTTATCATGTTTGTCGGGTAGCAACATTGATGGCCGTTTCTTGGCATTGTTAGCTCCCATGGGCATATTCGCGGGTCTTTTCATTGGCATTCGCATTCCAGGTTTCGCTCCTCGTACTTGGCCGTGCACTTGAATCCCAGGCCTGATCGAAGGTCTCTGTCCTCTCACCCCGGGCATTCGTGGTCGCGGACCGCTCATGGCACTGGCTGCCATTCTAATTTGATTCGGCGGGGGCATTTGTCCCCCTACTATTTGGCCTGGAACGACAGGCTGGGAAGTCATTTCCGAGCTGACTGGGACAGGCTGGCCAGGCATACCTACTAGCTGCCCAGGTGGAAATGTCTGGACGTTTTGTATTCTTACACCGCTGTTATTTGGAGATTTCATTGAACCTCCAGGACTTGACACAGGTACGTACGGCGAACCTGGAGGGCCCATTTGTCCCTGCATACTACCCATACCGCCAGGAGTCTGTCCATACACTGTTTGCTGCATACTTTGTAATGGTGAAGTATTTGAATATTGCGATGATGCTGCGGAATATTGTTGTGATGAACCTGGGTAATTCGAGCTAGGCATCGATGTTGCAAATTGTCCATAGCCCTGCGGTCCCATATAGTGTTGTCCTGGGTATTGGCCCGGCATTTGGTTCGTCCCCTGTGGACCGTACATGTTATTTTGTCCTTGTGAATACCCGGAGTTCATGTTTTGTCCAGAACCATAACTGTTATATGGGGGAGGCGGGCCCATAACACCACCTGCACCAGGGTAAGCCTGAATATTTATCATAACATTCTGCTGATGTGTGAAACCAGGACCACTACCACCAATTCCAGACAATTTTCCAACTTGATCAGCGATTTGTTTTACAGGTAACAAACTAGACAATATATTTGATGTCGGATTATAAGGTAACAAGGTGGATGAAGACGGTGCGACCAAACTTCTGGAGTGTCCGGTCATTCGCTTGTGTTCTTCTAACAGCGATAAGTCGGTAAACCTAGTATTGCATATATCACAAGAGTGTTGAGGCCCTAAAGTATCTAAAGATATGTATTCACTCGCTTCCGATAGCGAAAGATTCTCTTTTTTCGTCGAACCTGATAGCAAACTCTCGAAAATATCGTCAGCACTTTTCTCAAGCATATCTATAGGAGGTTTTGAATCTGGTGCATTCCAGTTGAAATTATGTTGCTTTTCTAATGAATGTGCAGAAGACAATCGCGATGAAAGGACACTGGATGTACTGTAATTTGATTGAGGCGCCGAGAACGTCGGTGGTAAGTATGTAGGCGGCGGGTTTTCTGTTTTTGGTACTATGGGTTTAATATCAGGGGCTGGTGTTGCTGAAACCACACAACAGTCATCATCCTCATCATTCGAGTCACCATTAATTTCTATAACTTGGGCACTCATATCTTCGACTTTGGCGACTGGGTATAGTGAAGTTGCTGGAGTGGACACAGTACTAGATAAAGTACTCTGAGCAAAACTATTACTGGAAAATATTGGCTGAGCTGACTGCTGGGAGTTGGTACCTGGCTCAGACTTAACCGTAGCCAGCACAGGGGTAGATTTAGCATCGCTTGACGTAACAGGCGGCGGCGGCGACGCCCTTTCTGCCTTAATTTGACCTGAGAACAGTGGTATACTTGATGATTGCTGTTCACTTGTGTCAATTTCTTTTTTCACCGTAACATTCTCCATGATGACATTTTGGGATTGAATTTTATCGGGTGTGGGTGGTGTTGGAGGTTTAATCGGAGTTAGTTCTTTTGTTGGAGTTGCACTCTCTCTAGGAGGTATTGGAAGATTAGCGCCACGTTTTGGCGTCTGTTTTATAGCGGGTCTTCCAGATGGTTTAAGCGGCGGCATTTCTTTAGCTACTGTCTGAGGAATAGATTTCAAAGATATTTTCATAGGTTCAACTTTTGCTATAGTTTTACCTTGTAAACTTTTGAGTGGAGAAGTATTGTTTCTAATCGGAGAAGATTTCTCGGAGTCATTACTTTCGGAATTTTTTCGGTTTTCAGAATGTTCGTCTGTTGAATCATTATCTCCAGCAGAACCATCTTGGTCACTTGACTTATGATCTTCTTCTTCTCCCTCTGGTTCCTCATCATTGCCACTTCCCTCATCTTCCTCATCAGATGCTTTAAAATCTTTTAGACCGTTGATTACTTTAAATGAATTAGTATTATTGCCGGACGATTTAAGTTTCAGTTTAATCCCTCCAAGATTGCCTAATTTTTGCATGACATCGTTTTTATCAGGTTCTGTATCGGGCTCTTTCTTTATTGAAGGACTGTTCTTTTTAATAGTAAAGCCTAAGCCACTCAATTTATCCAAAGCTGAATTTGACGATTTGTCCGGTTCAGGATTAGATTTCTTAAGGGAGAGACCCGTTTTCTTAAGAATTTGCGATATGTCAATCTTCTGAGGAGAGGTTTTAACCGGTGGCGGGCTTTCTTCTTCATCCGACCAGTTTTCATCCTCCGAAGGAGGAATATCTTCGTCGTCGGAAGGCAGTTTGTCCAACACAATTGACGGCAGGGAAACGTGCTGAATCAAATGATTCTCAAGCTCTTCCCAGTTACGAAAGTCCTTATCGCAAGTGAAGCAACGGTGTTCCTGTTTTGGTTTCTTGATGAGAGCGCCGGTGGACTGGAGCCTTTTCAATATATCAGCGACATTGTTTGTTGGTGGTTTAATATCTTCCTGGTAAATCGAGTCGGCAGAATTCTGACCTTCGCCATCTGTAAAGTAAAAATGAAAACTATTAAAAACTACTGTACTACAAACTCCTAACTACACTTTAGATTCTAATTAAAAATAATAAGAAAGCTAAGTAGATAGAATATTATTGAGTTAACTATTATGTTTATTATTTTGAACTCCTCCATGGTCGGAAAGTTACGCAGGTATGAGCGATTCTTTGTTAATTACGGCGTATTGATTTTAGATCGTATGCATGTGTACACATTCTCTTCAGTAGCGGAATAAAAGACGGTAAGTGCGGCACACCCTTATGACTAAGTTAAGACCTGACAAGGTTAGTCTACCACTGCTTCTCTTGCATTACGATTTGGCTAAAAAATGACAGGTTTTAATAACAATGGAATTTTTGAACCAGCGTAATAATAAGACTAGACCTGATCTCTAAATAACTAAGGTCATATAGAAATAATACAAATTAAAACTATGTCCATAATTCCATGGTCCACGATGCAGCACGCTTGCCTAGAAGATACGTATTCACTCTTGATTTAAAGATACCATTTTAATTTGTTTTTACTGCCTGGAAAGGCAGACGCGTAAATGGGCCACCTGATGGTAAGTAGACACCGCCGCCCATAGACTTCTGCAATGCCAGGGCACAGCAAAGCCACTGCCAGGTTATAATCGGGAAATATAGACTCCGGAAAAGGGTTTCCACTCTCTAGCGGTGCAACGCTTCGTGGGCACTGGTGGAATATCAACCATGTATCGATGACGCTTCGCCGTGTCTCTTGTCATCCGATGATGGAAAGGGGTTGGGGGAATTTAATTGTGTAATTCCGCGGCATACTCGCCGAAATGTATAGGTACTTTAAAAAAACCGATAAACTAGCAATTTTACGTTGGTGTTTAAGGCTCTGCAGCATCGACCATATAACCCATAGACGCCTAATAAAGGGCGAACGCTTTCAGACATCACATTAGGAAAATAGATCTTATATAAAACCACGCCCACTAATGTCTGTTCAGTAACGTCCAGATCTGTGATCCGTAAACATCTCTGCGCTCGCTTACTAAAACTATTTTAATAATTTGCTGCAATGGCTCCTTGTAGCATAAAATGGTGTGGCAAAGACAGCAAGACCTCAAATTTTAAAATTAATGGCATAACATTTCACAAGTAAGCTGGTTTCTGTAATTATTTACGATTACCCACATTCATTTTAGTATTACAGGAGTTCAACTTTAATTGGTCAGTCGGTCGACGTCACTAGCTGTGCATCCCTTTCTTTCATAACAATATTAGGCATTATTTATAGTTGCATTCTTTTCTTCCTTAATATGGCACGTGCAAGTAGTGTTGTGCCGTATCCGAGAGTCATCGGAATATCGATATCGGTTTATTATACGAATATTCTTCATTAATTCGATAAAATTCAATGAAAAATAAGACATTAACTTATAATAGCATATTGGTATTTAACTAAATTTCAAGTAAATATTAACCTTAAAAATGTAGTTTATGAAGAAATTATAAGGACGGCGATTTGTCCGTTAAAGATTGCTGGAATAGAAAAAGTTTTTTAAAACTGTTGTTTTGTTACCATCTGAGGGTAAGTCTTAGAGGATAAGATAGGAGAGGATAGGTTTAGTAGATGGTATATTATGAAATTCGGCTATGATGGTTTACAAAAAAAGTGTATTTTTTATTAAGATTATTTGACAATTACCTAAAAATATTCATAATGTATTTTAAGAAATATTTTATTCTAGCTTGTACCTAATGTTTGTAGGTATCCCAAAGATATCGAACTAAAAAAATTATGGATAAAAACAACCAAGCGGGAAAATTGGGTTCCATCAGAATATAGCGTAATTTGTTCCCGGCATTTTACTCCAGACTGCTTTTTAAATATGAAAAATCGACGAAGACTTCTAAACTCTGCAGTACTTTCACTGCTTCCTTCATTTCACTATGCTTACAGTTCTATTACGTGTTATGTTGGGAAGCCGAAATTACAAAATATTAAAAACTTATTTTATAAATAATGGACACTTAAAAATATAGTATTTTATTAAAAGAATAAAAAAGAAAGGTATGTTGATTACTTATTCATTAGAATCTATCGATAATTATTTTCAAAGAAACTATATACCCCAACCCTATCTTTACTTTAGAATTTGTCTTGACCTTGTACGGACCAATAAGTGTTTAGTACACCGCGCCCGCACACCTCAGGTGGTTGACAGAACAGTTTGCATAGTAAATGATTATGAATTAGGCGTCTATGGGTTATGTGGTCGATGCTCTGCAGCCTTGCCTCGACTATCAATTCGTTGCCTAAGAGCCTCTTGCCAAGTCTCTCGATTGCCTCCAACGCCACAAATTGGTACTTGGCCGATCCTTCCTAAATATGAGAGCAGTACTCCATGCAAGACCGGACTTGCGCTTGATACAGATCGAGCAGCTGTCCCAGAAAGGAAAGAAATGGGGGATCAAGTAGAAGTGAGGGATTTGGATTTCAACTAAAACGATTTTACTCACTTATGTTTAACACATTGACTGCGACGCGGAACAATTCGAAAAATCCACCTATGCGGTATCTTTTTCGCAGCTAACCATCGACATTTTGAAATATGAAGTACATTAAAGAGGGTGTGTAAGCTTTAAGTGGAAATCCCTAAAAAAGTTTTTTAATTAATAAAAATACTTAAATATAACTTCAATAAAAAACAAATTATAAAATTTGACGTCACTATAAATTGTATTACGTTCACAATGGGGCTCGCGTATACTAGCGTGGCTAAAGGAACGCTTCGCATCACATTAAGCTCCTGATGTCCGTACAATTCATAGAGTGGACTGAGCAGTACCCTCACCAGAATTGACCAATCCTACTATTATAAATGCGAAAGTTTGGATGGATGGATGTTTGTTACTCAATCACGCTACAACGGCTGGACGGATCTGGTTGAAATTTGGCCCAGAGATAGATTATAGTCTGGAATAGCACATAGGCTACCTTTTATCCCGGAAAAATGTACCGTTCCCGTGGGATAGTTTAGTTTTTCACAGAGCAAGGGATCGACATGATTTTTTGCATAGTGGTAGCTTAGGGATCAGAAAATGACATAGGCCACTTTGTATCCCGGAAAAATGCACGCATCCTATGGGATAGGAAATATAGAAAGGTGTAATAGCTTAAGATGCCTCCATGGATTGTATACCTTTCCTTCCAAAAATAACTTCCACGCGGGCGGAGCCGCGAGCAACATAGAACTAGATGTTGCTCGCGGGCAAACAGAACAAAGCTTTACAACAACTCTAAAGTGCACACACTTACATATGTTCATGCATAGAAAAAATGTGAAAACTTGAACTAGTTATATACGAAACGAAAACTTTAATTTTGTTTTGTATACACTAACAAACTTTAAATATTATTTTAATTGTATCGTTAATTTATTTCATTATTTAATATATTTTAATCGTTTCATATATTTTATGTACACTGTTACGTGATGTATCTGTGAAATACTCCGATAAAAACGCCAAAAATCTTAAGGTAAGCTTTATACGTTTACTATTGATAGTAGTTTAACCTCTTAACTCTAGAATGTCTAGTTACACCAGATTTTGTTCAGTGATTATATACATAAAAGAAGTATACCAGGATTATAAAACATTTATTACAGAAGATTTTTGAATTTGACTGACTAAATAAAATATTTATCAATGTATGGATAAATATGCGGATTTTGGAGCTAACATTAATTATATTTTTTTCGTACAGTTTGACAGCAAATCCTACAATCATCTTCAACCTGCCCCTATCCCACACTAAGTGGGGTCGGCACAAATGGTTTGAATCCTCCACGCAACCCCATCATCCGTCAAATCTACATTCACTCCTTTCATACGCATGTTCGCATTCACGCAAACCCATATTAGATTTTAATTATCTAGCGGCTTGTAACCCACTAGGTGTTTTTCCCGCACTCGTGTATTGAACACGAAAGCCTATGCTATTTGCTGCCACACGGTAGGCGCGTCTTAATTGTGTTACGAAATGCGGTTCAACACACATGGTGTGTAGGGAGTTTCGGCAAAACCTACTCTTGAAATCAATCCCAACTCAATACAGTTTCAATTTCAATCTAGAAGACATTGGCACTTATGACACAATCTAGTTTGTTATTGGATTGCAGTGTTAATCGAGTCTACGATCGACAATCAATGTGGCCATTTAACACACCATCTCAAAAACCTCAAATCCGATTTACAACTCGATACGTCAATGTCAAAATCTACTCAGGAGTGCTAAAATCGATTGAGTGCAATCGTAAATACTATTGACGGCCCTATCCATGAATTTTATTACACGCCTAGTGTTGCACCACGTTCTTGTATAATACTAGCCCTGTATTAAACATTGTCCCACTGCTGGGCACGGGCCTCCTCTACTAATCAGAGGGGTTAGGCCTTACTCCACCACGCTGGCCTAATGCGAGTTGGTAGACTTCACACACCTTCGAAATTCTTATAAGAATTCTCAAGTACGCAGGTTTCCTCACGATGTTTTGCTTCACCGTTAAAGCAAGCGATAATTAACATTTAATACACACATAACTTTAGAAAAGTCAGAGGTGTATGCCACTTGGGTTTCGAACATACGACTTTCGTCTTGGCAGCCCGTACCGCAACCAACTAGGCTATCGCTGCTGATTGTTCTTGTATAGATTTTTGTAAATCATAAATGGTGTATGCCAGCAGCACGATGCAAACTAAAATACGCAGTAGTGCTCCAGTCAACGTACTAAAGCGATAACAAAAGATTAACAAAATCATCTCAGACTGAATTAAATAAAGAAAACAAGTAAAACCAAGTCATACTAGCGTTGCGTTAATTATTTTTTAGATAAGCTATTTTTTAATCAAAGCATCAATTTGCACAGATAATAACCACCTTGCATAGCAATTTCATGATAGCAAGAAACAAAACGATTGATTTAAAATATCACTTATTCTTTGGCACGCCGTGCTAATATACTTCGGTGCATTGAATAAGTATTTGTCAATTGTTAAAATAAAAAATATTATACAAAAACAAACCTGAATCATCATTCGTTGGTGATGATGCATAATCAGGTTCAAGCTTTGTTGCCATGACTTATGATACCTGAAAAATAAGTTAAGTCATCTTTTAATTGCTGTTTTTGAACATCTCGCTTGGGATTAAATTTATTTTTTTATGTTTGGAGTGTAATTTATTTCCCAATGTATTTTTAGTAATTAATTAATTTAAAAATAAATTATAAAATCAACAAAAAAAAACAACAAAGAATGACATAAATGCAGAAAAAACAAACAGAGAAATAAGTGGTACCCGGTGACAAAAGACAATTTGCTTTATTTTGGATAAATAAATGTTTTTACATCTGACAAACCCGAAAAAA
The DNA here is from genome assembly GCA_905220505.1 of Laothoe populi. NCBI lineage: Eukaryota > Metazoa > Arthropoda > Insecta > Lepidoptera > Sphingidae > Laothoe > Laothoe populi. The sequence goes on from HG992171.1 coordinate 7,830,031, forward strand.
TAGTGTACGACAATCGTAAATCCCGGATTATAATCAATCTGATTATTGCGAATTTATTTCCTGATTCTCAGTATCATTTGTATAAAATAATAAGAAATCCAACTGCCTCGGTGGGGCAGATGTAGTTGCGCATGCGTTACGACTGCTATGCTGAAGTCTGGGTTCGATCCCCGGGTCGGGTAAAATTATATTGGGTTTTTCTATCAAGAAATTCGCAGTATTAGCCCGTAGTCTGGAATCTGTGCCTGGTATGGCGATAGGCTCTGCCCCTATCACATTATGGGATCGAAATTCAGCTGAAAGTGGATGTACTGGTTAGAACTCTGCCTACATCTTCAGGGATTATAGGCGTGATGTATATTTATGTAAGAAATCCAATGCTGACAGATTAAATAATAGTGTTCGTGACAACACTGTTGAGACAATAATAAGTAAAAGTTATTTATTCATAAAAAGTACACCGACTTCAATAAAAAACAAATTATGCGTCCCTATAAAATTTGAGGGTTGCCCTAGATTTTTCTGAGATCCCATCATCAGATCATGACTTGGTGCCAATAGGACCACCTGGGAAGTATACGCTTTTAAACAAAAAAAGAATTTCTTGAATCAGTTCAGGCGTCTTCGAGTAATCGGGTAACATATCTACATAAAAAAAAAGATTCCGACGAATTGTTAACCTCCTCCTTTTTTGAAGTCGGTTAAAAAGTGAAAATATAGTTGACTACTGTGAAATAAGCTACTACTATCATGCTAATACTGCGCTATTTCCAATAGTATCGATGACAAAGTAAAACGATAGGACTAGCTAATGTTAGCTTTGTCATGAAGGACTAAAATTAGGTCCCTTGCCTGTCACTAACCATACTTAGGTCTCTTACCTAATATTCCATGAACGGAGCACTAGCTAACTTCAATTTGTATAGATCCATAAGTCAAACTGTTAGTGTTAGTTCTATCTATCGAAATCTCAGCGATAAGAAAAGAGAAATAGTTTCTTTTTATCCTGGCACAGCAATGTGACCACACTGCATCTGATCGTAAGCGCAGTGCCGTCTGTTTAGATTACCGAGAAACAATGTATCCCTCGCTACTCAACACAATCTTGCCGCCTGGCACGGCAAAGTGACGACACTGCATCTGATTGTAAGCGCAGTGCCGCGGCCGTCTATTTAGAGTATCGAGAAACAATGTATCCCTCGCTACTCAACACAATCTTGCCGCCCTGCTTCTTCACACTACGCAATGGGGCAAGAAGGTGAAGAAGCGGTCGAGGGTCTAGTGTCAAAGCACTCAGAAGGCCGCAACACGGCCAAACATCGTACCCCAACTCTAACCTCCGACAAAAGTTATATGTTCAAGTATTCAACGTGTGACCGATTAGTCGGTCAAAATATGCAGTTTGATGCAATATTTTAACAGAGTACCAATAAAACTAATTAATTCGGCTAGACATTTAGTGTCAAGGTAAAATATGTCGTTTGTTGTATTTTGATTATCCAAAACAAAATAATAAAATGTAAAGTTATACACCGGTGGCCCCACGCCGATACTTATTTTTTAATTTGTTTTTTTTTTACATAATTGCATGTATGAACAGTCCTGATAAATATAATATTATATAGACGAACGAATATAATCACGATTTGAACTCTTAGTCCCTTACAATTTTTTATATAATATTAACATGTTGTTTAAATTAAAAAGTACGCCGACTTCAATAGAAAACAAATTATGAGTCACTATAAAATTTGAGGTTTGCCCTTGATTTTTCTGAGATCATCAGATCATCAGATCCTGACTGGGTGCCAATGGGACCACCTGGGAAGTATACCCTTTTAAACAAAAAAATAATTTCTCGAATCGGTCCAGGCGTCTTCGAGTAATCGGGGAACATACATAAAAAAAAGATTCCGACGAATTGTTAACCTCCGCCTTTTTTGAAGTCGGTTAATAAAAGTTTTTTAATTCATAAAAGTACACCGACTTCAATAAAAAACAAATTATGCGGCACTATAAAATTTGAGGGATGCCCTTGATTTTCTGAGATCCCATCATCAGATCCTGACTTGGTGCCAATGGGACCACCTGGGAAGTATACCCTTTTAAACAAAAAAAGAATTTCTCGAATCGGTCCAGGCGCCTTCGAGTAATCGGGGAACATACATAAAAAAAGATTCCGACGAATTGTTAACCTCCTCCTTTTTTGAAGTCGGTTAATACAATCAAAATATATATTGAATCCATAAACCGTTTTACATTATTTAGATTCCGACTATATTTTTTATTCTACCGCCAGTTCGGAAGGCAGTTTCGTTAGAGATAAACGGACATTAAAAACTGGCGTTGCTCTTTTCAAAAACGGGTTTAGAACATTTGCATAACACTAAATTAAATACAATACAAATATACGCCATAATTTAAAATAGCATCTCTCCTGCATATAAACATCAAGGGAGTAAATTAAAAATAGATTCAGTCAACATCGTATAAGAGTGGTGAATCTCGCCAGACCAGTGGTGTTGTATAGAAAACCGACCATTCTCAACCACGGGGGGCGTACATCCGGTCTCGTATCGACCCGCTAGGCGAAGCGCCGACGAGTATTACTCCGGAGGATATACGTCGGGAAGGCAGGTTATAAACCCAGTAAACCTATGTAGTAAGGACAAATTGTGGGGATATTTTTGTGAACAGTATTTCTCTCTATTCAACTGAGACTGTAACTTAGGCAATTTTTATTACAGAGCTAACAATATCTTGGCTGAGTTTCGATGCTTTGGGTTGACAGCCTCCGTAGCGCAGCGGGCGAGAAGCCGGCTGTGAAACAAGAGGCCGTGGCTTCGATTCTCACACCGAGACAGATATTTGTTTTTGGTTTGGATGTTGTGGGACCGTAGTCCCTCGTAGTTCTTGATACCGACAATACAGATTTTACCTAGTGTGGGGTCAGAACTATGTGTGTGACTGTTGGGTGTACTTATTTGTTTATTTATTTAACTAAATAACCACCATCCTTTAGTCTGGACGGAGTAAGCGGAGTAGGCTTTATCCAAAACAATGGGTAGATTACAAACTCATATTTGTATTTACCTATAACACTACCATACCATACATATTAACTTAATCCAAAAAATATAAATAATATTAACGGAAATCGCCGAAATGGAAAGTGGGGGCAGAGTAGTAACTGAGAAGCATTACCAGGGTTTGCAAAATTCTTGATTCTTGAGTACTCTGACCCTCGACCGCTTCTTCACATTCTTGCCTATAACGTAGTGTGAAGAAGCAGGCCGGCATGATTGTGTTGAGTAGCGGGGGATAGATATTCTCTACCTACTCGATACTCTAATTGGACCACACTGCGTTTACCATCAGGTGCAGTGTGGTCATTTTGCCGTGCATGGATAAAAATTCATTTTTTTTAAGCGAATATTTGCATTGAAATAAAACTAGTCCACCCCGTGACCATCAAGGCTGTAGCTTTCGAAACGTCTGGCCTAAATAGTAAAAACAATACTTTCCGTTTGTTTTCTGTAAGACGTCATACCACCCCGGTTGCGCCGGCCCAATCATGCTGTAGACAAACTGTCTACCGCTTTCGAATGGTTTATAAGAATATGCGTTTTTTTTTATCTACTGTGTGGTTGGTGTAATAAAGGTTTCATTATGATGCTGGTAACTGCTAGCAAATTTTTATAGTTTGGTCTGATATGAATAACAAAATGTGGTTGTGGAATACTGCAGCTCATGTGCATGTAGATTACATATTTCCTGCCCGTGGGATAATTAATAGCGATAAGCTCGTATTTTTAGTATACATTTATATGGGAATGTCGTTATTCATTTACGCTGGCGTAAAACAAAATTCAGCGATAGCCTTGTTGGTTGCAGTGCGGACTGTCAAGACGAAAGTCGTATGTCTCTGACTTTTCTAAAAAGTCCCGTATGTATTAATTGTTAATTGTCGCTTAAACATCGTGAGGAAACCTACATATCTGAGAATTCTCGTAAAAATTTGGAAGGCGTGTAAAGTCTACCATCCCGCATTACGCCAGCATGGTGCACTACGGCCTAACCCCTTTCATTAGTAGAGGAGGCCCTTGCCCAGCAATGGGACAATGTATTATGGGGCTTGATAGTATTATTGTTATAATAAAATATTTGTTGTTATCTATTAATAAAGTGATATACCATACTAGCTGTTGCTCGCGGCTCCGCCCGCGTGGAGGTTATTTTCGGGAGCAGAAGTATAAAATCCAGGGAGTTGTCCTCTTCACTGAGGCACCTGTAGCGATTGTCCAGCCTCTCAGTTATTGTGCATGAATCTTGAGATTGCATCTAAAGAATACCTCACTTTGCCCCTTTCAGGGATGATTTTTCAAAAACGTTAAAACACGTATTTCTTTAGTTCCTACCAAAAGCCTAAATATGAATTTTCAGATCCCTAACTTGAGGAATGATAGATTTCCCATACAAATATTGAACTCCTATTTGACCCCTTTCAAAGTTGTGTTTTGAGAAAAAAAGATAGCCTATGTCCTTCTCCAGGATATAATCTATCTCCTTGCCAAGTTTCATCACAATCCGGTCAGCCAATTAGTCGTGAAGAGGTAACAAACGAACAAGCAGAGTTACTTTCGCATTTATAGTATTAGTATGGATTCTTCATTAAATAATCTAAAACTTGTGCTGCCAGGACGGCGCGTAGTGCCTGCGTAGAACTCGACCGACTCTAGTCTACTCTAGTACTTAGCAGTTATATGTACTTTTGCACGAAGGAAGAAAAGTCGATTAGAATAATTTATATTGAACAATATAAATACTGCACGAAGTTATCTGTAGTCTGGTCACTTAACGGCACGAAATTTCCTCCAGTCGGATTATTCAACTGCACGAAATTATCTGAGTGAGATTACTCAACCGCACGAAGTTATTCGCGGTAAGGTTACTTATTGCAATAAGTTATTCGCAATGGGATTACTGAACGGCATCGCGTTGTTTACAGCTTATTTTAGCTGTTTTCGGGTAGTGGAAGAAACGATTGCACGCAGTTTAATTTAGTTGCACAGTACTTATGCAGTCTGATAAATCTAATCTAACTAATAAATCCTCGATACCACTGAACGAAATGCACTGTGTATGTATTTTATAGTAAAATCTTTTAGTGTGTTTATAATCCTACTAATATTATAAATGCGAATGATTGGTGGATTTGGAAATTGGAATGGATGGGTGGATGTTTGTTACTCAATTAGGCTACAATGGCTCGACGGATCTGGTTGAAATTTGGCACATATATAGATTATAGTCTGGAATAGTACGTAGGCTACGTTAATCCTGGAAAAATGTACGGTTCCCGTGGGAAAGTTTTTGTTTTAGACAGAGCAAGGGATCCACATGATTTTTTGCATAGTGTTAGTTGAGGGGCTACTATTTATACCAGAAAATGCACGGTTCCTACGGAATAGCATAATACAGGAAGATGTAATAGCTTAAGAGGTCTCCATGGATTTTATACATTTTCTTTCAAAAATAGCCACCACGCGGGCGTAGCCGCGGGCAAGAGCTAGTTTGTCATAATAGGCTATTTGACAACATTGAAAATACACTGCAAATTGTGGTCATCCTGTTAGACAATAGCTTAAAAAACATATTTCACTTAATTTTAAACAAAATAATGTATATTTTTTGCAAATTAAACGAAATAAAGTACAACATTTTTTAAAATTTTTATATTAGATGTGAACACTCTGTGGTTGATTGCAACTCTGGTGACGTCACACGCAAGTAAACATAGTTTCTTCGAGTGATTTTATTTCGCGTTTTATGTTTTAAGGGTGATAAATTCTATTGTTGATCTATTTTTGAAGCAGTTCTATGATAATTGTTGATAAAACAATTATCATAAAACTTGGCTTTGCTTATCATTATTAGCTTGTTTACTTGCATGTGACGTCACACGTGTCATATGATCAGCGCCATTACAGAAATAGCGTTTTGGCCGCGGTTTTGGAGATTTCAACTTTAACATTAATTTTTATTAAAAATACAGTAGATTTCCCGGAAATATCAATATAGTGTGCTTATTATGTAATAAATAATATATTTAAATCATTTTCGAAAATTAGTCAAATAGCCTATTGTAAGGCGTGTTACAAAATAAGTAGCTGTTAGACAGTCGGCCAGTTGGGTAGCGTTTGAGTATTTTGGCGCGAATTTCTTGAGTTGACTGATAATAAAAAAAAATTGTAATATGTGGATATTTTATTGGCGGCAAAATAGTCAAATGATATTGATAACGAGCGAGGTTATCTGGCGGGAACCAAGCGTTGACTTTTTATTAATATATTTATAATAAATAGGGTCAAAGAGTAAATTGGTAAATGGACACCCGTTCAAGTCACTATCTGTAATGACTATTACAGTACTATAAGGATCTACGTTTCCCATTTTAGATAAATTAAAAGGAGATTAGAGAATAATTAGACACTCGTTTATCACTCGAATATTATCAAATCAAATCAAAATATTTACCGTAACTATAGGTAAGGATAAACTTGTTGTTAGGTGTTTCGTAAATATCTGTGGGTAGATTGTGATGGTAGTACTCATTTATTAGACATATCGAGGGTATTTCATAAATATCTGTGGGTATATTTACGATAATTACCAACTGAGTGGGGATGAAGAGTTGCAATAAAAGACAGCTCTCGGGCGCTCCGGAGCACAGTCCATAGAATGGACGTATGGTTAGCATCAGTTCACATCGTCCTTTACCACTATTGGTCTGGTGACATTTCAGCATAAAGGCTTTGCTGTCCGTGCGCATTTGGGACTAATTGGTATTTGGTACATCCTGACATGGAATTGTTAACGATGGGCACTGAGGTGCGTAATCGTGATCATTAAATTGAACAATGCAGTGGTGATTATCGTATATGTGCCATTTAATTTATCCACCTTAAATAGCACTCTGATGTGCTTTAGCACTCTGACGTGCTTCTAATTCAATTTTAATTTGGTGGCCTTGTTGGCAGAGGCCGTCTCTAATTCACCGAAGAAGTGTTTGTGTTGCTATTACCGGTATAGGATATATATACACCCTAACACTCCTATAGTGTTAGGGACTCTGCCCAGCGTTCGTCCGGATGTTAACATCTCTCCCGGGCGACTTAACCCTTTTTGGGTCGTGGACCGGTGAGCCCAACATAACCGTTCCGCCTCAACCCCCGGTGGGGCGGTAGTGATAAATTGCTTTTCCCCGACAACAAAGGATGCCTTGTTGTAAATTGTGAAATCATGCCATAGATGAGCCTCATGAGCGTAATGATAAGCACGATTATTTAATGTAGTAAAGACAAAAACAGTTTGAGCAGACCAATCTACACTAACGCACAAAGAGCCATGGAGCGAGCCATGTTAGGTATCTCCCTCGTGGACTGCATGCCGAACGTTGAAGTTAGTCGTCGGACGAAAGTTGTAGACGTCGGAATGCGGATCGCGAAGCTAAAGTGGAGATGGGCGGGACACCTGATGAGGCGGGATGACAGCAGGGGCATTATTCTCTAAGTCGAATTATTCTCATTATCTGTATATATAAAAGAAGAAACTGACTGACTGACTGATCGATCAACGCACAGCCTAAACGGCTGGGGTTAGAGACTTGAAATTTTGACAGTAGGTACCTTTTATCACGTAGGCATCCACTAAGGAAGGGTTTTTGGAAATACCACCCCTAAGGGGGTAAAATAGGGGATGAAAGTTTGTATGAAAATCCGTAATTTTTGAAGTTAAATTAATGAAAATTACTATTTGGCATTTTAGTTAAAAAATAAAAATATATGTTTCAGGATTTTTGGAAATTCCGCCCCTAAGGGGGTAAAATAGGGAATGAAAGTTTGTATGAAAATCCGTCATTTTTAAGTTAAACGCATGAATATTAGTATTTTGTATTGTATACTTTTTCTGCTAAACATGACCTCCATGCGGGCGGAGCCGCGAGTAACAGCTAGTTCTCTTACAAAGGCGTAACCAGGCGCGTTATGTTTATCGTAGTCTGTATTGCCATGGCGCATACCGTTACGTTAACTGCATGTTGTTCGCATGAATAACATGCAGTTAACGTAACGCGCATCGTTACGTATTTTTAAGGACATAGAGAATAATGCCTCAGGTGGAGTAGGGCGGTAACAGAGTGCTGGCCTAGAAGAGGACGAAGAGAAAGGCAGACCACCAGCCAGATGGTCTGATAACATCAGGAAGGCCGGTACATGCTAGACGAGGTTAGCACATGACCGGACCGAATGGGGTGAAAGAGGAGAGGCCTATACCCAACAGTGGGTCGATACAGGTTGAACGAAGAATCTACACAAGCAGCCGCCGTTTACGGGTCGGCATGTGTCATCCTCCTCAACCATGTTATCGGGAAGTGACTGACCTAGTACATGATGCCATCCGCAAGTCCAGACAGTTTAACGTACGTGACATACCCATTTATAACAATAATAAAGAAGCATTCATTCTAAGCTATGAAAATCGTCAATTCTAGTGTATAAAATAAAGTAATTATAAAACATTGCTCTTACTTATAAATACATTTTCATAAAATATTTTAACAATATCTATGCTTATAACTAATAGAATAACTTATTCCCAAGCCTTTCTGTCTCTATATATTCCGAACTTTTGTGATAGGCTCTATTACTTAACTTTCACTTAATAGTAGCTTTAAAGTTAATTCAGTTCTTTAGTGTGATTGGGAACTTTATTATTAAGCGTATTACTGGCTAAAAGAATTGCTGTTTTTGTGCTTTTATGACTAATAGTAATTTTTATTTCTCGTATTTAAATGGATGTAGATATACATGGCTATCAAAAATTCTATGAAATTTTTCCTATCCTCCAACGAACCTTCTTGTAAAACGTTACTATGCGTCACAGGGGAGGGAGAGGATTTCGGACAACGCGTTACGGAACATTGTTTTTTTATAGTTAAATAAAAAACTAGGGAATTAAATATCCCAAGTTATTTAAGTAAGTAATTATATGTGACTTTTGGTCACTTGGGTGCTACGTAACGTTCATGGTGGGAGAGGGGGCTACAGAAAAATGTTACGGCGCGTTACGCAGGGGGGAGGGAGAGTCAAAAATCTTCAAAATACTTACTGAATATTTGAACGGCTCCTAAGTTACTGTTAGGAATTAATGTTACGCCTAAAAACTTGGTCACCTCCATAACTATTCTAACTAACTCCATAACTTGCGAGAGAGCAGTTCTTTAACAGTTTGACTGTGGCTTAAACAATACATTTTAATTAACATTGTCGCTCACTCGCTAGGTACTCTTTCGGCATTTGCATAGCGACACAAACTCCTATGCGGCGGTCACACAGGGCGTATACTAATTGGCGCTACTAGTATGCAGACTGACATGTGCTGCGTGCGTAACGCCTGCGAAAACATGTGTGAGGACAGCATGTGTATAATCTTTTTACGCACCTGGCTAGTGTCGTCACATGCTGATAAAGATTTTTGTTAAACATTAATGTGTAGCATATGCGATAAGCACTTAAATCACAGCAGGCTGCAATCAACGTATTTAAAGCTGTACATGAATGTATATTATAATTGGAATGTATATACACAGTCAGGTCATAAGTATTGTCACACAGTAAAAACTTTTATTTTAGAATGCTGGCCACTAAAAAGTTTATTGAATTCGAATTTCAAATTGTTCATGAAAATAAAAATGTATACTTTTTAGAATTTTACTCATTTTTAAATATGGAGTGGACGCTTAAAGAAGACCGTGTTGCAGTAATTGCGTTGAATCGTTGCGGTTACGCGCCAACTCAATTTTTTTACATACTGAAAAATTTGAATATAACCAAAAGATTCGTTTATCGTACCATCAAACGATACAATGAAGACTCTAGTGTAGATGACAGGTCAAGAAGTGGTCGCCCTCCGTCTGTTAGGACTCCAGCAGTGATAAAAGCTGTGAAGGCGCGAATTCAAAGAAATCCCAAACGTAAGCAGAAACTGTTGGCCCTTCAGATGGGGTTAAGCAGAACCACGGTGAAAAGGGTGTTAAATGAAGACTTAGGGCTTCGGGCATATCGAAGAAAAACAGGACATCGTTTGAATGCTCGTCTAATGGACCTGAGACTGAAGAGATGCCGCGCTTTGTTGAAGCAGTACGCGGGAAAAAAATATCGGGAAATTCTTTTTTCAGATGAAAAAAATTTTACCGTAGAAGAGAGCTACAACAAACAAAATGATAAGGTGTACGCACACAGTAGTGAAGAAGCGAGCAACCGTATTCCGCGTGTCCAACGAGGTCATTTTCCATCCTCGCTCATGGTATGGTTGGGAGTTTCTTATTGGGGCTTAACAGAGGTACATTTTTGTGAGAAAGGTGTAAAAACGAATGCAGTTGTGTATCAAAATACAGTCCTGACGAACCTTGTGGAACCTGTTTCTCATACCATGTTCAATAACAGGCACTGGGTATTCCAACAAGATTCGGCGCCAGCTCATAGAGCGAAGAGCACACAAGACTGGCTGGCGGCGCGTGAAATCGACTTCATCCGACACGAAGACTGGCCCTCCTCCAGTCCAGATTTGAATCCGCTAGATTACAAGATATGGCAACACTTGGAGGAAAAGGCGTGCTCAAAGCCTCATCCCAATTTGGAGTCACTCAAGACATCCTTGATTAAGGCAGCCGCCGATATTGACATGGACCTCGTTCGTGCTGCGATAGACAACTGGCCGTGCAGATTGAAGGTCTGTATTCAAAATCACGGAGGTCATTTTGAATAAACTTTAGTGTCATAAGAATCTATGTTTTGTTAAGTTCATTTTGGTAATGGTTACATAATGAATAAACTTGTTTCAATTATTTTATATTAAACATGTGACAGAATTTATGACCTGACTAGGTATATTGCACACTGGCGGAATTCATAAGGGCGACTATAATGACTGTAACGAATAATGTATGGACTATATGAGGTGTCTATGTGTATTGAATTGGTTGTATAGCAATATAAGTATAATCGTGAGTTACCTGTAAGATTATATTTAATTTAATAAATAAATAAAAATAAAATAAATAAATAAATATTATGCAAATTATAATAAAGACAAAATCCACTTGTGCAATAGAGATAGATATTTCGCAGTATAATGAATACGGAGACTGAATTGACCTTGCAAATAACTTGATCTTTTGCAAATTGTGGGTACCGTCAATTGTTTTGCTATTTTGAACCAAAGAGGACTGTCTAAACCCTCTCACAGTCTCGATTGATTGATGATTTCATCTTCGACAGATATAATTTTTAGACTAGCATATTCGGATATTTTTCGGCCTATTCGGCTACCTTTATCCTATTCGGCCGAATACCGAATATTTATGTACTAGTCAGATAATTGGTAAAATGAAAATATTAATTTATTGTGTACTAATTACTTTTATTGTAATCATTTAAGTACCTAGTCATAGGTACATAATCATGATGCCTATGATAAAAGTAAACAAGTGGAAAATTATAGTGCAGACATTATTTCTGCATTTTAAATCAGTAGCTTCACCTTTATCTATGTATGTAACGGAATCTTTCACCATAATTTTCACCACCTGATGACAATACTGTTAGGATAAGACACATTTATTAGACATATCGAGAGTATTTTATAAATATCTGTGGGTAGATTGATAATGACCAACTGAGTGGGTGTAAAGGTTGTAATAAAAGGGAGCGCTACACATATATCGGCGTTTTCAAATTTAACCTCTAAGAGGACGTATTAGGGGTTAGAAGTTTTCTGTCTATTAGATTTTCACTGCTAAACCACTGAACCGACTTTGATGAAATTGACTAGGAAGATACCTATAGCCCCGAGGATGGACATTGTTCACGCCCAGAATGTCTATCACTTTTGTTGCGCTCGCCAGGCGGGTTGCGGGGGAGGAGGAGCTAGTGGCCAACAGGGTTACCAAACCCCGAATTCAAATACTAGGATTTGAAAATAGAAAAACCAGGACAATTCAGTTTAAAAACAGGACGCATCTCTGTTTTAAAATAGCGTAAAAACTTGCGAGCCGTGACGCCGCCCCTAAAGTAATGAATGCAAAAGTGATGTGCGAATTTTAAAATACAGGACCTTATCAGGGCGCTTTAAAAACCCAGGACGCTGCTTAAAAACTATTTAGGACATGTCCTGGGAAATCAGAACGGCTGTCAACTCTAGGCCAACCGCGATCCCGCGATCAGTCCGACACACAACGACAACGCAAGAGCACGTCACCCCTATATGTTTTGTACACTACCTTGTACTTTTACTTAAATATAGCCAATTCAAATCTAAATCTATTGTGTGATTGCAAAATCATCGAGAATAAATGTCACGCCAAGGCGTAGACAGACATTGAGTACTTAATTTTTTTATTAAATCATCCCTCAAAGGGGTGCAATAGGGGATGTAATATTGTAGGGGAATTCAAAAACAGCAAAATTCTGACTATTATTTGGGATACTTTAGAATGAAACTGTTAGGGATTCTTTACAATCAAACTCTTAACACTCTTATGGGGTTCGCCCCCTTAAAATAGGGGATAAAAGTAAGTCCCTTATACGATATGATAAAAAAAATCTCTTAAATCAGAAACAATTGAAGCTGTGTAGAGACTTTTTAGTCTCAGAAAAGAAAATAAATAATAGTAAAAAAATTAAAAAAAATACGCTTTATCGCTAGCAGAACTAAAAAGTAGAAAACAATTTTAATAAACTACCAATGAACGATTTGTAACATTTGATGTCAAGCAACGCGCCGGATGAATAGTTTTGCCTAATATTCGGATATTCGGCGTGTGGCCGAATATACTATTCGTTGCAAGTCTAATAATTTTATAAACGATATTTTACGAAGGTTGGTTATGGTCATATTGGTGTATTGTATCTATGCAAGTATCCGTATGAGTATAAGTTATTTATTCTGCCGCCAGGCACAGAACCGGAACATAACAGTGCTTGTACACTGCTGTGCACTGTTATTTTACGGTTTGCTGAACATTGCAGCAAGTTAATGCCCATATTTCACAATTTGACTTAACTTACTTATTTAACTGTAGAATATTTGGAGTGAGACAAGAGTTAGGATCGACAAAAAAACATCCCCTTCAGTCTAAAAATTTTACGCGGGTATGTCGTGAGCAAAAGCTTATCCAAAATAATACTGTTAATAAGAATAATGATTCCAATAGTGTTAGGAACATCAACAAAACTATGCAAGATGGATATTTCAAAGGCACAAGTACAATGTTTATAATTTATTGATTGATTTACACGACACTGTTACACATCGCAGTGTTTAATATTAGCACACACGCATGTCAGGATTCACTTAAGGCTTCTCTTTATAATTAATCTACCAGCATTACCCTTTTAAACTGAACAACGCCATTGAACTGATTACGATTAACTCTTACAACACCGAACCACGAATATACTGGCTATCGTCTCGTCTACTTTACAAAACAACTGAACTGAACACCGGAGCGCGGAAGGCACTCTGTTTTATATTAAATATTTACTACTCCCACTTTGGTTGTCATTATTAACTACCTCCAACTAGTCTCCTAAATACCTCCATTATACTTAGAGTATTTAACACGGGAGACGCCATTGAGCGCTTACCCCGTTTGACAAATGTAAGAGCACGGTGCTCATACACGTTCTATAAAACTAGTTGCGCTTCGTGATCCGCCACTAAAAAAGTGGCATCACGTCCGAATGGAGCTCCTTGAAAATGCGAGCCTGTAGCGGTATTAACATGTAAAAATAGATCTCACACATCAAACTTACAAAAATACAACATTATTTTTCACTTGGACGTATTTTTTTAAAGTAATATTATCCTTAAAAGCAACAAAACATATAATTTCTAAAAATTATCATCGGGTAATAAATGTTGCCAGGTTAAACTTTTAGCCACAGTAGTGTAAAATTTATTTGCATTCAATATCTTACGCAAGTTGTTTTTTTAATATTCACTTTTAACTAGATGTTGCCCGCGGCTCCATCCGCGTGTAGGTCTTGGAGCATTTTAACCTATCTATATTTTGCTATCCCATAGGAAGCGTGCATTTTTGCGAGATAAAAGTGGTCTTTGTCATTTTCTGATCCCTAAACTGCCACTATGCAAAAAACATGTCGATCCCTTGCTCTGTGAAAAACTAAACTATCCCATGGGAACTGTACATTTCTCCGGGATAAAAAGTAGCCGATGTGCTTTTCCAGACTATAATCTATGTCTATGCCAAATTTTAAGTAGATCCGTCCAGCCGTTGTAGCGTGATTGGATATCAAACAACCATGGATCCATCCAAACATACGCATTTATAATATTAGTAGGATTACTTTATTTATGCTTCCTTACTTAATTTATAATTTAAAAATATTAGGAGAGTTGACATATCGACTAAGTTTACAATTTCATAAACTTTATTACACTGGCATTTTGGGTGGTTTATGTGGTAACACTCTCGTTTATGCAAGACTCAAATAGTGTTGTAGATAAACTTATAAAGGGTATCGATATAATTACTAATCCATCTGGACTGTCTTCTAAACACATAATTTTAATGTAAATAGTTCTAACACACTAGGAATGTCACAAAATATACCAAAACCAGAATAAAGTATTTGTCAAAAAAATTTGATCCTAAAAATGTATCCGGTATATTTCAAAAATATTTAGGTATGAATTTTGGCGCCATTCATTTATTACGTAAGATGATGTAGAGGGGAAGTCGATCATGTCTTATTTTTTCTTACAAGGGGTGGGAGGGAGTCTTAATAGTTCTTACGTAAGATCACACAAATGCGCAAAGTTAGGATTATACTTTGAAATATCGCGGGCCATGCCTATAATTTTAAAAACATGCAACTTACATTTTTTTATATTTTTTTGATAACCGGTATGACTTGCCTTTTCACCCGGTTCCGGCTTGACGTTGACTTTTGGGACACCCTGTATTCATGTCGAGATCTCGAGCCCTTTTTATATGCTCTTCATAATAGATAGCCGTTAGCCGGCTACCACACCAAAACAGGCGATAATCGCTCTCAATGACATACAATAATTTCATTCGCAGCATTCGCTAATCGCATTCGTTACCAGTAACACTGAATACTGTATGCCAAGGAAGCTCCGCTTATTTAATTTAAATTTTATGGAATAACAGAACATTTTCCCACAAACTATATACCATTGCAAAGGTTGTGTTGTGTACTTTCCGCTGGTATATTTGCTGAATCGGAATACCTCAAAACGAGTGAGTAATCATCAAATACATTTTAAAATAATTTGCAACGGCCGTCATTGTTGTGTTCCATGTGCTGACATACCTGAAAAACGCTTCTCTACAATTAGTGTTGACAAAAAAAATGGAAGTGTGACGGATGATGTGCAAAGCAACCAAAAACTGATAATAGTAATACACTTTTACGTCCCATTGACTTACCCGGCAAGTCCAGGAACAATAATGACTCACTACCTTTTAATGACAATATTACGCATCGAAAAAAAGCCACTGTTGATACTAGCGCAATTAGTGGAAGTTCCGGCTTAAACTCGTCCGCGTCAGTTATTACAAAGAAAGACGTTAAGGAAATAATAAGAGAAGAATTCAATGTCATGAAATTGGCTTTAGCACAGGAGCTTAACCAAACCCTTAAGCAGATGGTGAGAACCGAATTTCAATCTATAAAACAGGAAATAACTGCTTTGGAGAATAATGTTTGTTTCTGAATGAAAATTATGAAACCACCAAATCCGCCATCGCCAAATACCAAGACACACTGGGAGAGCTAAAGAAAGAGAACGTTCAGTTAACAAATACGTTACAGGATCTGCAAATCAGGCTTCAGGTTGCTGAGCAGCATAACCGTTCTGACAATCTTGAGAAAGAGTGTGTCCCCGAGCATAAACAGTAAAACTTGCTATCTATGATTACTCAGCTGTCTAAGGTATCCTGCGACTTGAAAGAATCCGACATCATTGCATTCGTGTGGTTAAAAGTAACAGAGACGACAAGAGACCTCGCTCAATCATTGTTAAATTGGCTACCCCTAGGCTTCGGGATACATTTTTAGCGAAAACAATAAATTTGATTAAGGCAAATCCAAACAACAAGCTCAGTACTACTCACATAGGCATTGGAGGTAATAAATCGCCGCTTTACATTGTTGAGCACCTATCACCTTAAAACAAATTACACGCAGCGGCTCGCCAGATCGCCAAAAATAAAAAGTACAAATTCGTGTAGATTAAGCAAGGTCGTGTTTTCATTAGGAAAACAGAAGAAGACAAGTTTACTCATATAAGAAACCAAGAGACCAGAACTGACCTAAAACAATTCTCTGCCATATCCCGTTTGTCCAAATCATATAACTCTATTTGTGAAACGATGTATGTATGATGTATTTGTTGATAAATTGCCAAAATTCAAAAAAGCTGTTGTGGCAAAATGCTGTACATAAAGCTAACCATTTTTTCTTATAGCTAAAATTATGTAATATTGTTATACTTAGATATAATATATATATTTTATTATTAATTAAATTGTCATTTGGTCATGGTCAACCTTTTACTTTTATTGAATACTGGTGTTACCTACTTTTTTTCTCAACGCATGTCGTGGTATCCTTAAAATGTTGTTCATCAATAGTAAGATTATTGTTACCTCATTATAACTTAGTCCGAAGTAATGTAACAACAGCTGGATATCCATTTTAAATAAATTATAGGCGTATTATTTAAAATTCTTTTTCTAAAAAATAAAGTTATTATTTTTGCTTATTTGGCTTGTATTTTTCTCAGTACTCATTACCTTTATTATCTTTACAGTATTTCGATTAAATTAGAAATAATAATTTACACTATTTTTAACTATACCTCTCTACTTCCGTCCCTTTTTACGAAATGACACCCAGAGATTGCAAGAAAGCGACAGAAAAGATGATACACATAAAAAATAATCTTAAAACATTTCATAAATTATAATTGTTTTATTTTATCTATCGATAGATAAGGACAACGCTATCTATACCTCGTGTCGACATTGCTACGCTCTACTGTTTTTACACAGTTGTCAATTTATGACACTGTAAATAACATTACACACCAAGATAAATTTGTAATTGTGAGCATAAATTTGCCAGTGTTGTATGAAATGGTGTAGTGTGCGTGCGTAGCGACGTGATTACATTTTGCATTTGTGTGCACTTGTTTATTTGTAGTTGTACGAAGCCCCCCACCGACATTGCTGAATTTTTTGTTCAAGATTCGAGCGTAATGCCGTCTCCTTTTGGTTGCCTACTCTAAGCCATTATACCTTCGGTATTTCTAATAATAGGAAATACGCTAATAATAGTTGGTATTTGAGGTTAAATTAAGGACATAAGCCCACTTTATACACATTAATGACATATTATAAAAGAATTGTTATATTTTTAGTTAGGTTTTAGTGGTCTATTTAATAAACGGCTTACAGTGGGATTGCTGTTTTTTGAAATTTACTCAATTTTTGGAGGGTTACATACCGGGCCAAATAAGCATCAGATTCAGCGGTCCTAACTACATACATAAAAATCATATTCGATCCAGTTCCATAATTTTATTGAACCTTAATAACTGCAATTTTTCACAGTTTCTTTTTTTGAGGGTGTACAAACCCAACGGACCCAAATTCGGAGTCAGCGCGTCGAAATCCACATGGGTAGGTCTGATCAAATGTACAGACCATTTTTTTTTGTTTCGGTGTAATTTTTTTTACTAGAAAGTTGAAATATGGCCAGACCCTTTCTTAGGGTATAAGAATTCCTATATTAAATTCTTATAATATAGGAATATTGAATAGATTTCGTAGTTTTGCAGACAATTATTAGGGTATTTCCTATTATTAGAAATACCGAAGGTATGTCGGAGGTATTTAAGAGACTAGTTGGGGGTACATTAATAATGACAACCTAAGTGGGAGTAGTAAATATTTAGCATAAAACGGAATGCCTTCCGCGCTCCAGGATTCAGTTCAGTTGAGTTGTGAAGAAGACTACTGGTGTAGCAGTGAGTTGGTAGAGAGAACATTCGTGGTTCGTTCGCGGTACAGTACCTAAGTGTAATCAGTTCAATGGTCGCGTATTTCAGTTGAGTTGTGTAAAAGTGATAGCCAGGAATTCGTAGTTCGTTCGCGGGCAGTAAGTAATGCTGGTAGGTTAATTATAAAGAGAAGCCTCAAGTAAATCCTGACTTGCGTTTGTGTTAACATTAAGAACTGAGATGTGAAACAGTGTTGTGTAAATTGTCGATGTTCCTAACACAATTTGAAGTAAACATCAGTACCATTAACTTTTTAAGAATTTTTGTACATTATTTGAGACACTTATAGAAATTATGTTGAGAGAGTTTCGTAATGAAGCCATATTTAACATATGGAATATATATTGAAATTGGTATGGCGATAGGCTCGCCCCCTAACACATTATGGGACCGTAATAAATTCTGCGAAGAGTGGGCGTACCTACACTGCACAGGTTACCCCTTTGCTCCTTTGGGGATTACAGGCGTGAGTATATATGTATGTAACACATATTCCTATATAGCGATTTAGTGAGCATACTACTCAAGAACTTTTTGAAACTTGACGCAATATTTATGATTCGCGCGACGAATATGATAGATCCTACATCTACATCAAAGAAGCTTTAAGTGTAAGTATTTGGCGTACATTAAGTGTAAGTTAACTACTATATCATGCTCAGAAACTAAAATGGAAGTGGGCTGGGCATGTAGCACGACTGCAAGATGATAGATGGACCAAAAGAGTGACATTTTGGAAAGGGCCAAAAGAGAAACGATACAAAGAAAGACCACTTATGAGATGGGAAGACGACATAACCAAGTCAGGTGGTTCAAAATCAATCAAAATGTAATAATTATATAAATTGTCAATTTTTTTTTGCTCTACCGCCAGTTCGGAATGAACATCGGTTAACAATATTTGGTCATACAATTAATATACAATTTAAGTTTCATTTAAGAAACAGTCTGAGCAGAGCAGGTAGTCCACACGAGTAGCACTCGTGCACGAGTAATGACGCATGTGTCAGCCATCGGCCTCGGCAACCATGTACAGGGAAGAGAGACTATCCCGCCCACACACCCCCCATTGTAACTCCTGTTTAGCCAGGATCAACAATGGCACGCATTTTTTCGACACCGACTAATGAAACTCGGCGAGTGTCTGGGAATGCTTAATAACTGTCTTTTATCCCGCAACGAAATTAATCAAATAGAAATATATGGAGGAGTTGGAAATATAAATGTTACAGGAAACGTAACGAATAGTTGGTGTTGGTGGAACCATGGTACCGGCATATAAGTTCGCAATGTCAAGAAAATAAAATATAATGGCATTACTTAATACATATATGTTCCTAATTCACGGTTCACACTGCATGCAGGCTGCCCGATAGAGGAAAGTGGTGTTCCTTGGAGAAGGCCTTCACCCGCAGACATGTTCTTGCTAATTAATACAGTAATTATTATGTATAATAAATATAAACAATAGTAAGTATGTAAACTAACAAAACTGCAAGAAATAAAAGGATTTTTATTTTAATTTATTTAGTTTATACGTTAGACATTTCTAAAGTTACGTATGTATTAATTGTTAATTATAGCTTGATTTAACGGTGAAGGAAAACATCGTGAGGAAACCTGCATACCTGTCAATTCTTATAAGAATATCGAAGGTATGTGAAGTCTACCAACCCGCATTACGCCAGCGTGGTGAACTCTCATTAGTAGAGGAGGCCCGTGCCCAGTAGTGGGACAATGTTTAATACAGGGCTTGTTTTTTTTTTATTTGGTGCACACTAGTATGCACGGGCACGGGGGATGTAGCTAATTAAAATTCGTCGATATTCATCACCGTGCGAGTGAAATAAGTATTTTTTTGTGACGGTATGCTAGTCACTATTTATTTAAGTGTCTGGACGAATTAACATTCTTACGTAGTTGCTTGTGTTGTATTGGAACATTTTTTTAGCTACTCTCTTAGCAACTTCACTGCATCAAAACTTAAGTATATTACTGATTATGTTCTGTAAATACTACCGGTCTTATTCATAACAAAACGGTTATCGAAGGTATAAACCCATTGACTTATATCCTATAGCCACGAACTGTCGAAGAAGAAAGATGTTCCAAAAACCTTGTCCGCCCACTAATGCCATCTATTCATTTTACTAAGAACTATTTGGAAGTTATAAATCCCGTCACTTTTTCTCGAACGGGACTTTCCGCGCGCTAAAACGGGACAAACTTTATAATGAATTTTGTTGTGAAATATAGACTTCCCGCGTTAAGAATTGAAATTAATTAATATTTATTGATATTACGTTCTAAACGTTATGAAATTATGTTATTTACCTTATATACTATTAACAGTTTCACTGTAAATCAATTTAAGGCTGATTTGTTCGGGAATGTCGCTACTATATTATTAACTAAATATTGATAACTAAAATCAACTCAACACTGAAAGATGCAATGTGGTGTGCATGCTTAGGTCGCCTGAAGAAAACTCACGTCGGTGTGGATTATACACCGCAACTCGGTGGAACATAATGTTTGTCCTGGTCGCCGCATCTAGTACGTAGTACATATAGGTCGCTGTATAAACCTATATTAGTTAAATCGTGATATAAGCCTTTCAAACGTTTGATAAAATTCTGTATTCATAATCGTTTGTTATAGCTCCTATAAATAAAATGTCCCTATCGTACACAATGTTGCCATTTCGTAGAAAACAACGTGATTATTACCTCGTGAACGAGGTTTTGTCTCTGGAAAGAGACAAAAAAAAACGACAATTTGTCAATATCATAGTTGATTGGCCTTTAAAGTGCATTTTCCGGAAAAAAAATAGCTTATCATTCTCTGATACCTAAACTACAAATATGCAAAAAACCATGTCGATCCCTTCACTGTTAGAAATCCCTTGCTCGGTGAAAACAAAAACAATCCCGCGGGATCCCGGACATTTTTCCGGGATAAAAAGTAGTCTCTGTCATTTTCTAATTCCTAAAGGACCACTATGTGTATTCTTAAACGGTAGGCAGCGGCTTTGCTGTGCCCTGGTATTGCAGAAGTCTATGGGCGGCGGTGACTACTTACCATCAGGTGGCCCGTCTGCTCGTCAGCCTCTTGAGGCACTAAAAAAAAAAAATATGTAAAAATCATTGCTATTCCTTGCTCGGTGAAAACAAAAAACTATCCCGCGGGAACCAGGACATTTTTCCGGGATAGAAAGTAGTCTCTGTCATTTTCTAATTCCTAAACGACCACTATGTAAAAATCATATCTATTCCTTGCTTGGTGAAAACAAAAACTATCCCGCGGGAACCCGGTCATTTTTCCGGTATAAAAAGTAGTATCTGTGATTTCCTAATCCTTAAACTACCACTATGTAAAAATCATGTTGATCCCTTGCAATGTAAACAACGAATTTCGCAAGAACCGTACATTTTCCGTGATTTTTCCGGTATAAAAATTTGCCTATGTTATTGTCTGATCCCTAAGCTACCACTATGCAAAAAATCTTTTCGATCCCTTGCTTGGTGAAAAACAATCTTGCAAGAACCGTGCATTTTCCGGAATATAAATATGCCTATACTATTATCTACCTAAGATACCTTGCTCTGTCAAAACAAAAAACTATCCCGCAGGAAATGTATATTTTCCGGATTTTTTCAGGATAAAAAGTAGCTTATGTTCTCTGATCCCTTAACTACCACTATGCATAGAATCATGTTGATACCTTGCCCTGTGAAAAACAAAAAACTATCCCATGAGAACCATACATTTTTCTGGGATAAAAAGTAGACTTTGTTATTCTCTGATCCTTAAACTACCACTATGCCATAAATCATATTGATCCCTAAATAACAAAAAAAGGGCTATACCGCAGTAACCATAAATTTTACTGTGATAAAAAGTACCCTATCATTTGCGCGATCAAAAGTTTTTTTTTATAGCATAGTCCCACAAACGAGCCAGTGGGTCACCTGATGTTAAGTGACCTCCACCGCCCATGAACATCCACAATACAGAAAGTATCATGAATGCGATGTCGGCCTTAAAGGACAGGAATAGGGATTAGGGAAGGGAAAGGGGAATCTGGGCTTCCGGATATCCCACTTACCATACGAAACGCGACAGTAAACTGTCACTTAACATTGGTTTTCTGTGAGACAGTGGTACTACCCCGGTCGAACCGGCCCATTCACTTCTAAACTGTAAATGTATAACTTCTAAATGACAAAAACATAAGGTGGGTTAAACATAAAAATCCAGCATCAAAAGCCGCACAATAAATAATAGGAAAAATGCGCAGTGAAACACTAATGAAGATTAGACACTATTTCAAATATGCCACACTGTAGACAAATATGTCTACAGAGTGGCTCTACCACTATAATAATAGTATGTTCTAACTGTATTCTAAATTTCACAATTATTGGTACATACAGACATACAAAATTTAAAAAAAAGGACAATCTCCGTGTTATAAAATGAATATTTCATGCAAAATTGGGTAAATTACTTAAATGTACAGACAGACTCTACAGATTTTTATATTAGTATACATATTTAGCATAATGTATACTTAGACAACAATACACACATAAAGGAATATATTTTAATAATTACTGCCGCTTCCAAACTATAATTTACTGTGAATATATAATGATATATTATACAGTTGTGAAAAGTATTATCCATATATAATAATATAAGATTTAAGAAATAAGGGTAGTTCCCATTTATTAGGAACTAGCTGTTGCTCGCGGCTCCGCCCGCGTGGAGGTCATGTTTGGGAGAAAAAGTATACAATACAAAATACCAATATTCATGCGTTTAACTTAAAAATGACGGATTTTCATACAAACTTTCATTCCCTATTTTACCCCCTTAGGGGCGGAATTTCCAAAAATCCTGAAACATATATTTTTTATTTTTAACTAAAATGCCAAATACTAATTTTCATGAATTTAACTTCAAAAATGACGGATTTTCATACAAACTTTCATCCTCTATTTTACCCCCTTAGGGGTGGTATTTCCAAAAACCCTTCCTTAGTGGATGCCTACGTGATAAAAGGTACCTACTGTCAAAATTTCAAGTCTCTAACCCCAGCCGTTTAGGCTGTGCGTTGATCGATCAGTCAGTCAGTCAGTCAGTTTCTTCTTTTATATATACAGATATCATTGACATTTTAGCCAATAACCATGGGTAGATTAACAATTACAAATTGAGTGGGTGTAAAGGTTTACAATAAAAAAGAATTCCTCAGCATTTCAGAGGGCAGACATTCACAATTGAACTCAATTCAAAAGTACAATTCAGTCAATTAGGTTCACATCATTCTATGTCATGATTAGTCTATGATCCACGCACATTGATTTTATGACAGCCTCTGTGGCGCAAGGGGCAAGTAGACGGCTGTGAAACGAGAGGCCGTGGGTTCGATTCCCACACCGAGACAAATGGTTGTGTGACAGACAAATATTTGTTTCGGGTTTGGGTGTTGTGGTACTGTAGTCCCTCGCAGTTCTTGATACCGACGATACAGGTTTTACCTAGTGTGGGGTCAGAACTATGTGTGTGACTGTTGGGTGTATTTACATATGGATAAATACTGCCCGTACATACTTGAGCTGTATTTAGTACATCAGACATTGAGTTGTTAATGATAGCTATAAGTTGAGTAACAGTGATCATTAAATTAATAAGTGTTAACCATTCATGGATTATTTGGACACCGGTGTCCAGTCAAAACGTGCAATATTCGCTCTTATTGAGGTGCGTATTAACCGTATATGTAACATTAATTTTATTAAAAAATATTATATGAGATGGTATTCTGGGATTGAAAATTATCCTTGATATGGTGATAAGATTAAAATATGTAAAAATCAGTGCACTTTAATTTATATTTCTTCTTCTAACCCTTAAAAAAATACGTATCATGCATGGAGATATGTGGAATATTGCACAAATCTATTAACACTAATAAATTTAAATTCAAACTTTTATTAAGTAAATATCAACATTTATAAAAGTTGGCATTTCTGTCATTCTTTGTACAAGTTTGTGTTAATGCACATATTAATTGAAATCTGAGAAATAGATTCAAAATAGGCGATAGATACTCCAAGTAATAAAGCAACCTAACACACAAAAACAAAATTGAAGACTAACTACTTCATTCCGTTTAAAAATAAAAACAATAACATCATGCAATAAATATAGGTTACAATAGTAATGTTTACTCACAAACATCATCCAACTATCACATTAACATCGGAGACCTAGTCTTGAGTTTTCTTTATTATGAATTACCGAAGAAAATTCTCTTCGTATCATATCACTGTTCACCGACACTGCTAGTTAGCCGCATTCAAAATATATAAATTGTTTTGAGTCAAAATCACTCGCACATCACTTTATCGTTTATACAACAGTTTAATAAACAATAAGCATAACAAATTTAACCAGTTTATATTAGACAATGCTAATATATCTTATTTTCCGCGAACTTCAATGTTTCTAGCGCTCGGAAATACAAAATGGCGGGCCAAATAAACTACTGCAGACTGCTGTCAGATTTAACAGTGGCACATAGGATATAAGTCCCAACTTTCGAAAGTCCGCAATGTTCATTGTTCGCACACAAAAGATAGGTATGATTTGCACGCACGTATTACAACTGTAATTAATTTATGTAAATTACCGCCGTAATAACCAAACCAGATTCGAAATTGTCACTCAACCCGCCGATGTCTCTTGTCTTCGATCGAAATTCGAAACACAACGCAACGTAAGTCAGCGAGGCCGACGCGACGGTCCTAAAATTCCGTTCCTTTCACTCACAGGCAGGTAGATGCGTTGATGCCAGTGCCAGTTGGCGGAGTGCCAGTATTGGTTGGTTGGCAAATATCAAGCGGTTGCCGATGTTAGCATTAGCTATCTCTTTCTCTCAACTGGGTTATTCAGTCGTTCGTTTCTCTTACTCCTGGTTACAATAAGCATAAGCATAAGTAATATTCTGAACATAGTATTATTATTATCGGTACGGGTCGCCGTCATGCCTGTGGATGACCTCGCTCGTTCGTGCCGGCTCGAGTTGAGACGAGAACAAGAGAACTAATAATAATACTGCGTTGTATAATATTGTACTCAATGCGTACTTTTGTGCGACGGAATGACTAAATACCGCTCGTCGTGCGGCCTGAATAGCGTTGGATAATAAATTATTCAGTGACACTTCTTCATTTCTTTTACTGTAAAATTTATTATGTTTGTATAGTTTTACAGAGTTTTACTGACTTTTAGACGTCGGTAGTTAAAGTAATAGTTTATGATGTTCGTTTATATTAATTAATATTGGTTAAATTACGATGATCATTAAAATGACATTTATTATTTACCAATGTTTTACTTAATTTTACAACCAATAAGTAGGTAGGTACCTACTTTTGTTGAGGTATTGTATTGTATTTTTCCGTAGTAGTTTCGTAGATACTTAATACCAATTTAAGAATTAAATAGGTAGGTATAATGTTTTTATAAATAACATTGCTATTTGTACCTACATCATAATTCATAACTATTTATCTAAGTAGGTACCTACTCATATAAACTTTAATATATATGAGTAATAAGTACATGGGTGGCCTGTGGCGGAATTGTTCTAATTCGTTATCGTAACTGTGTCGCTTGAATGAAGTATAATAAATAAAAAAATGTAGAAACAATAAATTCATTATTTATCGAGATAGCATTTTTAGCAGTCTAATGTGTATAATATAAAAAGATAAGATAAGTACTTGCCTCCTCAGCTTTAGGCAAGGCAAATAGGTTTTTGAAGTAGAGAAGAAGAAAGACATTTTAAACTAAACCTTTCTATTCATACATCAAAATGTCGTAATAGTAAGTACCTACATTAAAATAGGTGAAAGATAATAATATTAAGATAACTTATCTATATAGAGATAATTTATTCTTCTTCTTTCTTCTTCGTTATGCTTTGTTCTTCTTCGTTCTTTTTTGTTCTTCTTCTTTCCACTCATAACCTAATTAAATAGTCGTATAGTGATCGGATATGAAAATCCCATGCAAATCCGTCTGCACAACAATAACTCTTCTTTTCTCTTATTCTTCTACTAAACAATTAAAAATTCGTAGAACACAAATAGCGTTTCAGATTATTCCCGCCTCGACTATGAATTATTTGATATAATGTACACCCAATTCATATCAATACCTAAAAATATATGATTTGGCAGCACGCATTTAAATTATTTGGCCTTGTTCATTTATTTAGAATCCGTCTGAGCGAGCATAGTAGTCGTTGACTCATACTCTAGTCCCCGCTACATAGAGACCGCGTTATCGACCGGGGCCACTGTGCTAACCGGTTTCCCGCCATGCCTGTCTCTTTCGCACGTGTAGACCGTCTGTGATATCTGCCACATTTATAAGCGGGTTTGTAAGCAGGCCTTTTTTATCGCCGGATTCTGATCGCTTTGTGTATTGCATTCAGTTTTTTTTAATCGTCGTAACGGCTTTGTTGTTGAGTAGTATTCAGATTCGGTTGGTAGCGATATGTTTATAGTATGTGTAGCTACCTATATAGTTTGGATTCTAAGTACTGGCTATTTGGGTTTCGTATAAAATTTAACATGTTCACTTGAGATATATGATGAGTATGTTACTTTCTGAACTGATGACGATGGAGCCCCATCGGACATCACATGGGCGAGTATTTATGACACGATTTTCTGGAATTTATTAATCTGTCGAAGGAGCTGACAGCAGATAGACAGGCGGTCTGCTTAAGCATATTCACGGCCCTAGATTAGAGTGGGCTAAGGGTAGAAGAATGAAAAAGATTCTTGGGATCAAACTGCCAGTAGACTACGTGACTCTTAAAGCGAATGCGACGTGATATCGGCACATCAGGTGTAGATATTCTGGGGCACTCGCGCACAATCTTCAATGCTTCACCCGGGCAATCAACTCAAATCAAGCAATTAAGCGTCTTTTGTTTCATGCAAGATTTCATTTCAAGGTATGATGAGACTCTTTACCAGTCTCCCCTAATCAATATTAAAATATCATTCTATCAAGGTGACAAATAGCAGCATTGATTATTATTGCTGCAAAAATGGGATTATACAAAAAACTACTAAATTCGACTAGAGCTATAATTTTATAATAATTATCAGATTAATTTTGATGGTTTATTTATTCTAACCTAATGCGATCAATACTCAGCATCTGGAATGGGGCTCCCGGGTCAGTCAGCAGTAACTCTAACTTATAGCTATGTGGGTAGGATTTATCCCAAGAGTGGTGAGGGTACTCGAACCCGACGGAGCAGTGGGTGGTCTCCCTTCCGCACCCTCTCATCCCCCGTCTAGCTAAAAGCATTTCGCACAGAATTTGTTCCCACATTTTCACTCAGGCTTCTTTTATCTGATGTTTAACGATAAAAAACAGCAATTCATGTTAAAGTGTGTCGTTTACTAAATCGAATGTTATTTTAGGTATCTATAGGAAAGAGAAATAAAAAAAGATGACCTTGACAAGTGTTTAATTATCACATACATTTTTCACTTAGTAATTCAATTTTGATATTTTATTTTTTCAATAGGTGAGTACTTCAAGATAGATCTCATTAAATTTAAAGATTTTTGTACCCTAACTATGAATAGCATATTAGCTTCGTAATTAATACTGTACCCGTTATGATGATATTTGTGTCGTTGAAACGTGTATTGTGATCGATTTAGATGCTCCATTGAATAAATAATTAATTATGGGTGTTAAAATGCTAAATCGTAATAATTACATTTAATATTTTTTGTATTCAACAGCACTAAAATCAACATCAACAGGCCATTCTCGTGGGTTAAAAACTAGTTAAAGTACCGTGTCGAAATGTGTAAGTTTAAATAATTGGATACCTTTAATAAAAATAAATTATTATGTATTTGTTTACTAATATCTTTATGGTTACTTACTTACTGTTACAACATAACGGAATAAATGTAGGTTTTAACCACAGAGCAGAGTAGGTACCTATTGTGTCGACTGAAAACCGCATTTAGGTCGAATACTGTTATCATAAACAGCACATTACATTAAAACAACAGAAAAATGCTCGAGTCGCATGCGGAATTGTAAATGAGGTCAACTCGACGACTTGTGATAGCGCGGACGTGCAAAACATGTTGATTCATTGATCGAGTCCTAAACACAATTGTTTGCGAACTCGAAAACAAATTAAATAAACAATCGAGATTTAATGACTCGAATAAGCAAGTTATAATGGAATGTTTATTTTATCTAAGTACATTAGGGGCCATTCATTAATTACGTAAGAGACCTTATCTCGGCAGGGAACGGCGGGGAGGGAGGTCGTGTTATTCATTCTAGCGTAATATTTTTGAAGTTATACTTCTTTAGGCGCGTTATGAAAAAATGATGAGAGTGAAATTTTAAGATGCGCACGACACAAAAGTAACACTCTGAAGTTGCCCTAAGTACCAGGCTGGCATGAAATGTAAGGAGATTTGATACCGTTTCAAATGCAAGGTTTGTTTGTTCCTAGATACTTCTTGGGTACGTCATCCTACGTCACTGTCATTATTCACTTTAAGTACCAGGCTAGCATGAAATGTAAGGAGATTTGATACCGTTTCATTTCTGGTGACTTCTAGGTAGATAAACCTTGCATTTTTATTCACTTTAAGTACCAGGCTGGCATGAAATGTAAGGAGATTTGATACCGTTTCATTTCTAGTGAATTCTAGGTACATAAACCTTGCATTTTTATTGAAGTAATGCTTCTTTAGGCGCGTTATGAAAAAATTAAATTGAATATTATTTACTATTCGTAAATATTAGAGAAAAAAATGTGCTTATATACTTTTCAAGTGCTCCAAAATAATTGAGGTTAACTATCCGAATGTATTATTTATTAATGTAAATTAAATTATTATTTAAGTCAGAATATGCATAATAGTCATGTTTTATTGTATAAAAATGTCCTTACATTAATGTATCAGGAAACAAAATCGCACAGAAAATTAATGAGCAGTTTTAAAAACTACAAATAACATCAACTTCCACCTTTCCCAAGTAAAGAGATGTTTAATTAAGATTACTTGCAATATTTTCTTAATACTTTATGTCATCTATATACAGATTAGATATTTACTTGCCCTGACTGGCTGACTGATTCATCAATGCAGAGCCTAAACCGCTAAGGCTTAATCACTCGTGTCTATAAGGATATTTAAAAAAAAAGTAGGGAGTAAAATACAAGAAGTCTGCAGTTGCCGAACATTCAGAGGAAGGCTCCAAGCATTATCTTCGATTTGACAAACCACAAATCCTTGCCAAAGAACACCGATGCCTAGGATGATTCGCGAGGCTATTGAAATTAAAAAACATCCAAATTTCAATAGAGAAGATGGTTGGAAGCTAGCACCAGCCTGGGATCCAATTATACATTTAATTAAATCGGAACCCAAAAGACCAACTGCCAGACCTCAAGACATTGTGAGCTCTTTCTGCGTAGATCGGACTACAACAAAATAAAAATTAAATATCAACTATATGGAGGGTAGAAACATTGCACTATACTTTCGTGACGACATACAACTCAGTCTCCCCCGTGACCATGAAGGCTGTAAAGCCTTCGAAACGTCGGGTTAAAAGAGTAAAATAAACCGCGATAGAATCCGTAAATTTCGTTTTATTACAAAGTAAAATACAAACCAAAATCATTTTTATTTCCATTATAAAATTGAAATATAATTTGAAATTTTGTCATTTGATACTATTTATGTTGTAAGCGTTGTGCATCCAATAGCATAGAATTTTCGTAAATTCACCCCTAAGGGGGTAAAATTAAGGGAAAGTTTGTATGAAAGTTCGCCATTTTCAAAGTGAGAAGTGCGATATTTAGTAAGCGGGCTTCTGGTTAGAAATAAATGTAAGCCCTAGGTAGCAGAATTGGTAACAATGGCAATAATCTCATTACGTAATTTATGAATGGGCCCTTATCTATTCAAATAATAATGATGAAAGAAATAGGCTTCTTTCGTCATTGTCAAATAATTATTAGAATCGATATGTATAATAGATGTTTAGACTGGTTTGTAAGTCTGGTCTTATGAGCTTGTAATCATGTAATTTTGATTTGATTGCAATATAGCAAAGTGTAGATTGCGCAATCCTTTTGGATTTTGGTTTAAGGCTATACCCCACACCAACGACCTTGACGATTTGACCGCGGAGCGCCATACAAACACCGGTTGTGTGTGCGCAGGATTTACAGTGTCTTTTTTATAGAAAAGTTGAACATTTGTTGTTTAGGGCCGTTAAATACTTACTACTTTAAATTACAATTTTCTTTATTGCGCCGTTAAATAAAAGGTTGTTTAAAAAAACTTTTTTAAGAATAATCTTATTTATTATTTTAGTTTTTTACATGAAATTAAATGGAATGGAATGGAATGGAATGGAACGGAACGGAATGGAACGGAACAAAACGAATTAAAATGAAATCATAGGCAAGACATAGCTCTTATGACAAGTCAGAACATTTAAAAGGAAAAGAAAAAAAAACAATTTACAGAAAGCATATCAGCATAAGTATACATAGCATCATCAACACTAGCAATTTCCTTATTATAAATTGTATTGTAACTCAGCGGGCTTGTTTTTTGGTCCGATTAATTATTTCTAAAAGATGACCTGCCACATATTATTTTGCCAATTTACTATTTTATTTTATACGCGATCGGTCGTCATAGTTTATTATTACATTATTTAAGAACACTTATAAAATTCTATTGCAACAGAAAGCTACGCAACGAAGTCATATATTTTAATATAGCGATTGTATCAAGGGACTACTCAGAAATTTCTTGGAACTCAATGCCATTTGTATGATTCGCGCGATAAAAGTTCTATCGTGTTCCGCTCCCATGCTGGCGTTGTAGCCAGGGAAGCGGTTTGTGATATGAAGCTAATTAAAATCATTGAATAATTTGTTATACTATTTAGGCACTAAATAGTAAAGTAAGCGCTGTCCTTAGGTAAGTACACCAAACAATAAGCCCTTTATCCTGGCTTGTCCTGTGGAATACCCGATAGTCATAGTACGTCTTTGTGCGCCTCCAGGCAAATGTCACCTCTAACATAATGGGTTTCTTATGTTTTATACTAATTTTATGAATTCACAGTTCGAACAGTTCGCCCCGTGAAGGCTGTACCTAACTCGAAACGTCAGTACTAACAAACCGCGATAGAATTAGAAAAAATAGTTTTATTTGAATACCTCCTTTAATTAATAATCTCTATTAGTCTGTCTCTTACTACTCTCACCCAATCAAATTCACTTTCCCAATACAAGTTCCCAGTCGCGGGCAGCAGGTGGCTGTCACCCTGTATCGATGCACTCCCAATTTCGGAGCATCGTGTGACCCCGAGATGGACGGCAGCACGGGTGGTAAGGCCTCGTTCGCTGTCATTGTTCGGTGCGCGGGGTCTCCTAAGCCCCCCATGGAGATGGGCCGCTACAAGGCACCGCGCAGGGGCGGTTCCGGCAGCAATTCTAGCACTCCTTAGAATACCCCAGGATCGCCCCGTAAGCGCCGAAGAAGGTCACCGCGGAGTGTTAGCTGGTAGTGTCAGATGGGATGTTCATAAGGGTTAGGGGACTCGGCCTAGCGGCTGCCCGGATAGCCATCATCCGGGCGAGGGGGGTGCTGGGTCGTAAGACCGGCTAGTCCAGCATAACCGTTTTATTGTTATTCCACTTCCCCCCGGAGCGAGCGGCAGTAATAAAATGCTTTCCCAGCGACAAAAAAAGTGTCTCGTGTTTCGGAATCAGCCAGTGTTGCGGTCTTCTGAGTACTTTGACTACTTCTTCACCTTTTTGCCTATGATATAATGTAAAGAAGCAGGCCGGCATGATTGTGTTGAATAGCGGGGATAAGATTCTCTCTCGCTATTCGATACTCTAATTGGACACCACTGCGCTTACCATCAGGTGCAGTGTGGTCACTTTGCCGTGCCAGGATAAAAAAAAACTTAATTTTATGAAGTGTTAAATAAAATTATTTATTAACTATTTAAAATATATTTTTTCAAGAAGCACGTTCAAGGCTTCAGTGACATTCACCAAGGATCTGGATTGGTTAGTCCACGCCTGTCCGATGTTCTCCAAGATTCTAATGACATGCGATTCGTTCTCACAACGACGTTCTTCAAGGGCAATCTGTCTCTCTTCTAATGCAAGGAGTCTCTCTGCGAAGTTAATTTTGTTACTTGGAATTGTTACTTTACTCTGAATATCACGACGAAGGCGTCCTCTACGTCTTCGTGACGCTGAAAAACGTCATTAGAGAAATAATTTTGCTGACTTAATCGTGGTTTATTTTTACTTTCTGGTTTCGAAAGTTTTATAGCTTTTATAGTAGCGAGCTGTCGGCGTCGGGACGTGACGACCCCATCGCCCGCTGGTGGGATAATCTTGTGACAGAGATTATTCCACCAGTGCAATCAGTCAACCCAACTAGTGGTAGTGCCATGCTGCGCACTTTCGGGTAGCAGCCGAATGGGCCGGCACGCCCGGGGAAGAACCACTCTCTCACAGAAAACCGGCGTCAAGTGGCAGCTATGCTGTCGTGTTTCGTTTGGTCTGTGAGAGTCCCGGATGCCCACTCCCCATCCCTCCCCCACACCACTAAATAACATGGCAGTGCGAGATTTGGTTGATCTACCCCAGGAGGGTACCACCAGCGTACATCGCGGTGGAGAATCCCTCTCTGGGCGTCCACGCCCAGATCGTACACCACCTGTGCGTGGATGCCCAGGCTGCCCTCCGTATTCTGGGGGGGGCAATTTTGCACGTGTACGAGGCAAACGGAGCAGGCAACATAAGGCCACCCCTTCCACGCTTGCTGTGGATTTTTGCAACATAAGGGGGCTGAATTCCAACTTGAACGCTGTCCACTTCCATCTTGAGACGGCGAAGCCGGCCTTGCTATTCCTTACCGAGACGCAGATATCTTCTCCGGCTGACACCTCTTTCCTCTCCTACCCGGGGTACAAACTGGAACATTCCTTTGTACCGCGGGCTGGGGTGTGCGTGTACATTAGAGAGGATATCTGCTCTCGTCGCCTCGGCAGCCTTGAAGGGCGGGACCTATCCAACCTCTGGCTACGCATAGACTGCGACGACCATCCGCGAATCTACGCATGCCTGTATAGGTCCCATAGCGGTAATGCCGAAACTGACCGACTTGTTGAGCACATTCAAATGGCTACAGACTCCGTGCTGCAGCAGATCCCATCCGCAGAGATCGTGATTCTCGGTGACTTTAACGCCCACCACGCCGAATGGCTTAGATCACGCACCACCGATCATGCGGGGAGATCTGTTCACGATTTCGCATTAGCATATGATTTGACACAACTGGTCACCTCGCCAACGCGAATCCCAGATGTGGAGGATCATACACCTTCCCTGTTGGACCTTCTGCTGACCTCTCATCCGGAAGGCTACCTGGTATCCGTCGATCCTCCTCTTGGTTCGTCGGACCACTGTCTTGTCCGGAGTACAGTGCCAGTCACGCACTCAACACGGCCTCGCTTTGCGGGCTGCCGCCGCGTGTGGCACTATAGGTCAGCGGATTGGGACGGAATGCGGTCATTCTTTGCGTCCTACCCATGGGGGCAGATTTGCTTCTCGCCGGATGATCCTGACGTCGTTGCTGACTCTATCACTGATGTGGTACTTCAGGGTATGGAACTCTTTATTCCGTTCTCTGCAGTGCCCATCGGTGGCAAATCCCAGCCTTGGTTTGGTCGCTCCTGCAAGACGGCATTACGCCGAAAGCGGGAATGCTACCAAGCCTGGGCTGACGCGTCGTCGTCTAGTGATGTAAATACCGGCGCATTTAAAAAGGAGTTTAACTTTGCCTCTAGGTCCTTCAAAAGCGCCATTGCTAAGGCGAAGTCGGAGCACATTGGCAGAATTGGCGAGAGACTGGCACGTCTCCCGTCGGGAACACGTGCGTTTTGGTCTCTCGCCAAGGCTGTCTTAGGAAATTTCTGTCAGCCATCTTTTCCACCCCTGCACACGGAGGATGACTCGCTTGCCCATGCCGCGAAGGTGAAAGCCGATCTTCTGGGCTCTCTCTTCGCGTCCAACTCGACTTTGGATGACCGAGGAAATTCACCTCCGACAATCCCGCGGTGCGATGCAACGATGCCGGAGGTTAAGTTCCGGCAAAGTGCAGTTCGCAAAGCACTCCTGTCCTTGGACATTCATAAGTCGAGTGGGCCCGATGGCATCCCTCCGATCGTGTTGCAGACATGTGCTCCGGAGTTGGCACCGGTTTTAACGCGTCTTTTCCGGCACTCCTATACATTAGGCGTAGTCCCGAAATCCTGGAAGGCCGCTTTAGTGCACCCGATCCCTAAAAAAGGCAACCGCTCGGACCCGTCCAAATACAGGCCTATAGCCATCACCTCCTTGTTCTCCAAGATAATGGAGTCCGTTATCAACTGCCAGCTCCTGCGGTACCTGGAGGAGCACCGGCTGATTAGCGACCGCCAGTACGGCTTTCGTCGGGGTCGCTCAGCCGGTGATCTTCTAGTCTACCTAACTCATAGATGGGCAAAAGCAGTTGAGACCAAGGGGGAGGCGCTTGCAGCCAGCCTGGACATAGCGAAGGCCTTTGATCGGGTATGGCACAAGGCGCTTCTTTCGAAGCTACCTTCCTATGGGCTTCCCGAGAAATTATGCAACTGGATCACCAGTTTTTTGGCAGATCGGAGCATCAAGGTCGTCGTCGACGGTGCATGCTCTGATCCTAAATTTGTCAATGCTGGTGTTCCACAAGGCTGTGTACTGTCCCCTACTCTGTTTCTTCTGCATATAAATGACATGCTGCAAATCAGCAACATTCATTGCTATGCAGACGATAGCACTGTAGATGTACTGTACACTGGCCGTGCTAATATTTCTCGGGAATACGTCGACGAGAGCCGGAACAAACTTGTGTCTGAAGTCGAGTCCTTGTTAACCAAAGTCTCGGACTGGGGTCGACTAAACTTAGTCCAATTCAACCCCAAAAAGACACAAGTCTGCGCGTTAACCGCTAAAAAGTCACCATTTGTCGTGACTCCTCATTTAGAGAACACTCCCCTGTCTGCCAAACCCAGTATCGGAATACTTGGCGTCGACATTTCGAGCAACGTCCAGTTCCGCGGTCAATTGGAAGGAAAGGCCAAATTGGCCTCAAAGAAGCTTGGTGTGCTCAGTAAGGCGAGACGGTACTTCACGTCGGGTCAACGCCTAAATCTCTATAAGGCGCAAATTCGGCCCCACATGGAGTACTGTTCTCATCTCTGGGCGGGAGCCCCCCAGTACCAGCTACTTCCATTTGACCGCATTCAACGTAGGGCAGCTCGGGTTATCGACGATCAAGCTCTTTCCGATCGGCTTGATCCATTGGCTCTGCGTAGAGATGTTGGATCACTCTGCATCTTCTACCGCATTTATCATGGGGAATGTTCCGAGGAATTGTTTGGATTGATCCCGGCCGCTGAATTTCACCATCGGACATCGCGCCAAAACATAAAATTCCATCCGCACCATCTCGATGTCCAGCGTTCCACAACAGCGCGATTTTTACGGCATTTTCTGCCACGCACAACCACTCTGTGGAACCAGCTGTCGCCGGCGGTCTTTCCGAACCGTTACGACCTGGGAACCTTCAAGAAGAGAGCATATTCTTTCCTGAAAGGCCGGCAACGCATTTGCAAGCCCTTTGGTGTTGCAGATGTTCATGGGCGGCGGTGATCACTTACCATCAGGTGAGCCTCTTGCCCGTTTGCCCCCTTTTTCCATAAAAAAAAAAAAAAAAAAGAGGGATAGTGTCTCTCGCTACTTGATACTCTAATTGGACGGCATAGCGCTTAGCATCAGGTGCAGTGTGGTCACTGGGGCAGGATAACAAAAAGCTTTCATGGTCACGGGGAGGACTCAGTTGTATGCGATATGGTTGTGTTGAGTAGCGATGGATGGACTGTCTATCGCTACTTGATACTCTATCTGGATGGCACTGCGCTTACCATCAGCTGCAGTGTGGTCACTTTGTCGCGCCAGAATAAAAAAATGTCATGAAAGGATGGTAACGTGTCCTACCATCAACGATGATTTAAAATTTCTAGATTGTATTCCGATCTACGCAGAAGGATCTCCGTGTTTTGAGCACTGGAAGTTGGTCTTTTGGGTTCCGATTTAATTAAATGTATAATTGGATCCTAGTTTTATGTTAGCTTCCAACCACATTTTCTACTGAGATTTGACTGTTTTTTAACTGAAATAGTCTCGCGATCCATCTTAAGTAGGAATCAGTGTTCTAATATTATGTTTAGAGCTTTTCTCTGAATGTTTAGGAACTGTAGACTTCGTAGAGCGTCAGTCGTAAAGGTCGCGACTAAAAAATAAAACGCAATAAAATCCGTAAAATTAGTTTTATTTCAACGTGTGAACACTAGAGAATATGGGTGTTTAGATACAATATAGCCCCTTTCTATAGTAACCATAAATCAAAAAGAAATGAGAATTGATAATGTTTGGGGATGCGATGCATTGAACGAATAGCTGTGAAACAAGAGAAACTCGAGAAAGAAAGGTTTTGAGAGACTATGCTGCCAACATATAACTAACCCAGGATCGACAATGGCACGCACTCGACACAGAGTAATGAAACTCGGCGAGCCTCTGAGAATTTTTAATCGCTCGCAAATTTATCAAATAGAAATATAGGGAGGAGTTGGAAATAAGAGACAAAGGTTTGTGCAGTATACGAATATTTGTGTCCAGCCTGAGTGTTGCAGAATTGTAGTTACTAGTACCTGATACCCACAATACAGGTTATCCGAGTGTCGCTTTCATGCTGGATGTATTGATTTATTTAGCTAGAGTGTGATTTTATACCGACGCAGTTGATAATATTTACTGCTATCATGCTTTCTAGTCTTTTTAACCGACTTCAAAAAAAAGGAGGAGGTTCTCAATTCGACGTGTATTTTTTTTTATGTTTGTTACCTCAGAACTCCGTCATTTATTGACCGATTTGGAAAATTTCTCTTTTATTATAAAGAATATGCTTCCAGATTGGTCCCATAGAATAATTTAAATCAATTATTTGAAGTCGGTGCCAGCCAAAACATGAAAAAAACAGAATAACCAGGCATACAAAAAATATAAACTAGATCCATTCTTGGTTTTTATGAATCTAAAAGTGAACAAAACAACACTGGCACCGACTCCAAAAATAATTGATTTAAATTGTATGTAATTAATTGATGTAAATGTAACCAATTATTTTTTGCTTCTTAGTTATGTCTGTTTTTTTAAGGCGGTTTTATTTTTATTTAAAAAGTAATAATTTATTTTTTAGTATAGTCCGACAAACGAGCCAGTGGGTCACCTGATGTTAAATGATCTCCACCGCCCATGAACATCCACAATACCGAAAGTGTCATGTATGCGCTGTCGGCCTTAAAGGACAGGAATAGGGATTAGGGAAGGGAATGGGGAATCTGGGCCTCCGGATATCTCACTTACCATACAAAACGCGACAGTAAACTGTCACTTTACGTTGGTTTTCTGTGAGACAGTGGTACTACCCCGGTCGAGCCGGCCCATTCATGCTGTAGACAAATGTGTCTACAGCGTGGCTCTACCACTTCTAATGTTCTATTTTATCCAAAATGTGTCTGTCTACTATAAATTAAGAGTGGGCGTTGTAACAAGGAACCGTTTTTTAAACTGTTACCTAGTCAACCGTTTTCTCTTTACCGAAAAACTAGTTGAATTTATCAACCTGTTTCATTCAACGTCGTTGAATCAACGACAGATGCGAAAAAAACAGGCGCACAGATAAACTAGTTGAATTTATCAACCTGTTTCATTCAACGTCGTTGAATCAACGACAAATGCGAACAAAACGGGCGCACAGATAAATTAGTTGAATTTATCAAACTGTTTTTTTTTTTAGTGCCTGGATAGGCAGACGAGCAGACGGGCCAACTGATGGTACGTAGTCACCTATAGACTTCTGCAATGCCAGAGCATAGCAGAGCCGCTGCCTACAGTTTAAGGACTACTCTTCTTAAGCCTCGTTTAAAGAAGGATATGTCATAGCGCTCAGGGAACACCACAGCAGGAAGTTCATTCCAGAGCTTGCACGTACGTGGTAAGAATGAACGCTGAAAACGAACCGTGCTAGACGGAATCGTTTCCAGGTGGTATGGATGAACTCTGTTGCGGTGTCGGGTGGTGCGATGATAAAATGGTGATGTAGGCACCATTTTAAACAGTTCCTCGGAGCACTCCCCGTGGAACAACCGAAAAAACAAGCAGAGAGACCCGAAGTCTCTCCGCAGTCCCAACGGTTCCAGGCTATCCGTGATATCAGGATCCCCGACAATTCGAACGGCCCGCCTCTGTAAGGAGTCAAGTGGGTCTAGCAAGTATTTCAGAGCCCCTGCCCAGAGATGAGAACAGTAGTCCACGTGGGGCCGGGCTTGCGCTTTATAAAGCGGCAATCTATGGCCCGACGTGAAATACCGCCTCGCTCTGTTCATCCCCAATTTTTTGCTGGCCAATGTGGCTTTGTCCTCCACATGACTCCTAAACTGGACCGTGTTCGATATATTTATGCCGAGGATCCCAATACCCTCGGAAACCCGGAGAGTGACTCCTTGAAACTGTGGCGCCATGACAAATGGGTCCTTCTTAGCGGTGAACGCGCAAACTTGTGTCTTCGTGGGGTTGAAGTGAACTAGGTTCCTTTCACCCCATTCAGAGGCCCGCCCTAGAGAGCTCTCGATTTCCGACACAAGTTCTTACCGTCTTTCTTCCAAAGTGCTCCGAGGGATACCCTGCTGGCCGGTGTATCGCACGTCGATAGTACTGATATAATATACCTAGTCAGGTCATAAATTCTGTCACATGTTTAATATAAAATAATTGAAACAAGTTTATTCATTATGTAACCATTTATATACCAAAATTAACTTAACAAAACATAGATTCTTATGACACTAAAGTTTATTCAAAATGACCTCCGTGATTTTGAATACAGGCCTTCAATCTGCGCGGCCAGTTGTCTATCGCAGCACGAACGAGGTCCATGTCAATATCGGCGGCTGCCTTAATCAAGGATGTCTTGAGTGACTCCAAATTGGGATGAGGCTTTGAGCACGCCTTTTCCTCCAAGTTTTGCCATATCTTGTAATCTAACGGATTCAAATCTGGACTGGAGGAGGGCCAGTCTTCGTGCCGGATGAAGTCGATTTCACGCGCCGCCAGTCAGTCTTGTGTGCTCTTCGCTCTATGAGCTGGCGCCGAATCTTGTTGGAATACCCAGTGCCTGTTATTGAACATGGTATGAGAAACAGGTTCCACAAGGTTCGTCAGGACTGTATTTTGATACACAACTGCATTCGTTTTTACACCTTTCTCACAAAAATGTACCACTGTTAAGCCCCAATAAGAAACTCCCAACCATACCATGAGCGAGGATGGAAAATGACCTCGTTGGACACGCGGAATACGGTTGCTCGCTTCTTCACTACTGTGTGCGTACACCTTATCATTTTGTTTGTTGTAGCTCTAAATAAGCTCTAAGTCTAAATACCTATTTCTTTATGATTTACACTATTCACACGAATATTACACATTGAAATTTATTTCATATACTTATATTATATATGTATATATAACTAGCTGTTGCTCGCGGCTGCGCCCGCGTGGAGGTCATGTTTGGGAGACCAAGTATATTATACAAAATACGAATTTTCATGCGTTTAATTTAAAAAATTAAGGATTTTCATACAAAATTTCATCCCCCCATTTTACCCCCTTAGGGATGATTTTGAAAAAAAATGTGAAACACGTATTTCTTTATATCCTACCAAAAGCCTAAATATGAATTTCCAGATCCTTAGGTCAAGGAATTATGGATTTCCCATACACATTTTGAACTCCTATTTGACCCCTTTCAAGGTTGTTTTTTGAGAAAAAAGATAGCCTATGTCCTTCTCAAGGATATATTCTAGCTCCTTGCCAAATTTCATCACAATCTGGTCAGCCGTTTAGTCGTGAAAAGGTAACAAACAAACAAACAGAGTTACTTTCGCATTTATAGTACTAGTATGGATATCGCGGTTTATTATTAGGTACATTTTAGTCCCAAAAGAAAAAAAACATAAAATCAGTTTTATTTCAATGATTTACAGTGCGTATCCACATTGGGTTACGCCAGAAATGTCACTATCATAAACA
The DNA here is from genome assembly GCA_905220505.1 of Laothoe populi. Classification (NCBI taxonomy): domain Eukaryota; kingdom Metazoa; phylum Arthropoda; class Insecta; order Lepidoptera; family Sphingidae; genus Laothoe; species Laothoe populi. The sequence continues at coordinate 7,870,562 of HG992171.1, forward strand.
TAAAACTACTTAACACTCAGCCAGACTGACAAAACTAAACCGATGTATACATAGAATAGTTTCACCATATAACGACCGAGGCTCTACCAACTTCCGATGAAATTCGACCTATCTCATATACCCCTGAGAAAACAGACCCTTTCTGCGTAGAAAATTTCTATATACCCTTTCGTCCCTTTAACGGATATGAATAAGGACAAGGCCCTCCCTGAAGGCGAAATTCACCCTTTAAATTTCGATCCCTGAAGGGTCTGAGGATACTTTAATGCAATAGGGACTGGGTCAGGTGAAATACCCGACCTATTTCTGCGCAATCTCGTACCTATATGTTTATACAAGGGTTTCCACCAAGCCTCCACGACCCTATACAAACAATAGGTAGGGGTCGTTTGCGATATATGTTTTTTGTTGTCGTATATGGAGATATTGTTGTCCAAATCCAGAGAGTATTTTTGATGTCTTGAATCAAAGTAAAGAGTTTCGAAAGACAGTGACAAGCGTAGAAGCTTTAAGTTTCCGATTCATATAGATAGATATTATTTTATAAATAAATAACACCCAACACACATAGCCCCGACCCGACACTAAGATACGAGTCTTGTGTCGTAGGTATCAGGGACTACGAGGGACGCACGGTCTCGCAACACCCAGACCCCGGACACAAATATCTGTCTGTCACACAAACATTTGTCCCGGTGTGGGAATCGAACCCACGGCCTCTCGTTTCACAGCTGGCTACTCGCCAACTGCGCCACGGAGGCTGCCGAAATTTTATGCTTATTTTTACTACCTATGCATAGCAATCGTCAGAATATACATATGTTTCTACGTGCTTCCAAGTTGACTCTAAATTTAACATCCAACACACATGAAAGCGTTTGCGATGAACCGACGCTACGTTTAAATACACTGATTTCGCGTCAATGTTTGGCCTTTGGTTTTAATAATGATGCCTTCCTAGACATTATATCATGCAAACGACCTTGAAACTGTGACATTTTGTTGAGTTAAAAAAATAAAAGACAGCTTTAACGGACACGACGGACATATTATTCGAAAGAGTAATATACTGTATTATTCTATATTTATTTGACGGTTGTGCATGCATTAAATAGAATAGACCAAGGAATTATAACAGCCGCTGATGCGTTCAATTCGTCACGACTCAAAGAAACATAGGTTGAAGCGGTTTGGAGCGGTCGAGATAATCGTATTTTGTTATAGTTGTTAATTGTGTGGTTGTTGCGTTGTTCTTGTTAGTTGTGTCTAGACCCGTTTGGTTAGGATGCCATTATTTGTATCTTAGTAAAAAATAAATAAAAATCTTTATTGATCACGTAGGCATATAAAAGGCACTTATGACATGTCAAAACACAGATGGAAATTCACCATACGGAAAAATAATTAATTATGTCTAACGTCATGGGAACTTAGAAACCACCATCAAGGGCTGGTAGGCAAGGAAGGATACAACGAGGACGGGACTGGAAAGGGAAAAAAGAGGGAGACCACAAAAAGGAAGGAAGTTAATCGCGGTCTTCGGTAAAGGAAGTGACTAGAGATTATGATCACGGGAAGGCGCAGGAATGGTAGGGGAGAAGGCGAACGGAAACTGGACGGATATAGAAGGGATGAGTGTAAACCCTAGTCTAGCTAACCTACCAGTATAAGAAAGACTTAGATATATTGTGTAAACCGCTAACGTCACACGATTTAACGACAAACTCTCTAAAGCGTCGAAATCACTCGACTCTGGTTGGTTTAGCTTGTTTTCCATACAATGATACACTCTGTAGCATCACACACACTCTCAATATTGATAACAATACGTCAGTACAGTAAACAGGAGGTACTTTCTAAGGTTTTTTCGTCTAAGTTGGCAAAATTAGTAAAAACAATGTGTACGTTCTTTTGTTGCTTTATTACTCAGCCCGTAGGTAATTAGAAAAATGGTATTGTGGTATTAACAACTTTTGAGCGAGCCACTCACGGAAAATTGGACCGTGGACCCGGACTATACAATTTACTTTTTTTATATACGGCAAAGTGACCACACTGCATCTGACAGTAAGCGCACACACACACATACAATCACGCCTGTAATCCCCGAAGGGGTAGACAGGGGTGTAACGAGTACACCCACTTTTCGCCGATTTTCGGTCCCATAATGTGATAGGGGGCGAGCCTATTGCCATACCGGGCACAGATTCCAGACTCCGGGCTAATACTGAGGAATTTCTAGATAGAAAAACCCAATATAACTCGAACCGGGGATCGAACCTAAGACCTCAGCACAGCAGTCGTAACGCATGCGCAATTACAAGCTAGAGTATCGAGTAGCGAGAGGCAATCTATCCCCGCTACTCAACACAATCATACCGACCATGGGCGTATATAAGGGGGGGGGTTCAGGGGGTCCGGACCCCCCCTTAGCATTCGACATAATAAAAAATCGCGGAATATTGATAGCGGATAATATATATATAATTTTCTGTACCAAGTTATAGTTATCACAGAGTAAACATGGAAGAAAACCATTTGCTCCTGATGCCATAATATTATAAATTATAAATAAATGGTCACCGGGCGAGTATAGCAGTGAAGCGTCGACTATAACTTTCTCGCTCCCTAAGTCGACGAGAGCGTTATATAGCCGAGCGTGACAGCTCAGTCTCATTCAATACCCACAAAATAAAGTGTCGAGCTCGCCTACAGAAGTTTTCACTTCAAAAATAGCTCGCGCTTCCCAACTTCCTGTTACGCAGTTCCGTCCCTTTTCACCAAATCACTCCCATAAAATTATGCTTATTTTATGTATCTTCTACTATGTTACTTTCGTCATAATGAAATAAATGCTTTACGGAAATTACTTACAAATTTTATTTTAATGTACTTAAAGTAACTATTGATTGTTTGCAGCTGTTTTTTTATTAACTAGCGTGTTCCCATTCTATGTTTAAGTAATTTACAAATGACTATGATTTGAGCGTTTAGATTTTTAGCTTTTACCCGCGGACGCCCCCCCCCCCCATGTAAAAGCTATAGCTACGTCACTGATATGCAAAGTTGAACCCCGGCTTACGCGAATTCGACTTACACGGTTATCGCTCGGTCCCACCTATCGCGTAAGTCCGGGGTATTACTGTATACGAAATGACAAGGCTAAAATTTGTATATAATGTATTCATATTTATTTTCTCATATTAAGATTATAACCTCAAACAATCTAAATAATATTGCTCGTATTCTTTGAAAGTCTTTCCGTCCATAGTTCTGTTGCAATTAATGTAATTCTTCATTTCGTTCGCGGCCCAGAACTTTAAGTCCTCCGCCCCGAGGTCCAAGGTTCGATTCACTTTCTGCAAATGTATGAGACTGTCTTTGAGACGTTTCTTTATCTTATCTGTGGCTTCGTTTTCTTCCGTTGCTTGTGATGAGAAATCTGTGGAAACAAAATATATTGATGTTTCATTTTTATTTGCAGAATTTTTGACCGACTTAAAAAAAGGTTATCAAACTATTTTTTTTTCATCTTGTTCTATGTGTTACACCAACCCTCGGGCAGATTTCCATAAAATATTTATATGGTGAGGTACCATATAAATTTTGGCTAATAACTTAGGAAGTAAAAAAAATTTACTAAAAGATTAACACCCACATCCTAGTTAAGTTATTGTTACTTTACTATAGTAGTTGTATATCACTAAAAAATAAAATAAATAAATAGACCCAACAGTCACACATAGTTCCGACCCCACACTAGGTCAAACCTGTATCCTGGGTATCCAGAACTACGAAGGACTACGGTCCCACAACACCCAGATCCGAAACCAATATTTGTCTGTAAAATATCAAACATAATCCAAGTAAAATAGGTTACTAAAACATTACAATTGATTTTAAGAAATATTGAAAGCAATAACTTTAATCAATTATAGTAGAGGACTCTTTAGTCTGTGGCAGTAGTGTAGCTTGCCTTAGACGGGCTCTATATCAAAATTTGTTGCGGTGCCCAAATTAAGGTTAGAGATTTTTTTGTAAAGACGGTCGGGGCCTATGTAGCCCAGGGCCCCGTATTATTGATACGGCTGATACCATGGTAGCTACACCCCTGGTCTGTGCATTGTTATTCAACACTAATCAGAAAGAAAGAAAAAAATAATTATTTGTTCAAACTTTTTTTATAACACCCAACAGTCGCACACATAGCCCTGACCCCACACTAAGATACGAGTCTTGTGTTGTGGGTATCAGGGACCTAGAGAGACGCACGGTCTCACAACACCCAGACCCCGGACACAAATATCTGTCTGTCACACAAACATCTGTCCCGGTGTGGGAATCGAACCCACAGCCTCTCGTTTCACAGCAGTTTCACTCGTTTACTGCGCCACGGAGGCTGTAAAATGATTAGACGACATACAAATTAAAAACACAAAGAGTAATATAACAAAAGAAGCAATTATAAATCCTAAACACTATTCCTCAATACAAAAACATCTTTGTCTAAAGTATGACCAAAAAGACCATAGGATCAACATTTGCCAGATGGTAAAATACTACATTGCGCTGATATTCTGCGTAGCTAGGCCTAATCACTCACCAAACTTAAAGAATTTCCTCTCACTGCAATCCATGGCTTGTAGTACATCTTCGAGTTGATATTTCATTTTCACCAAGCTCTGGAGTGCATACAAGTTATTTTGCAGACCGACAGACGGACACATTACAGTGCATGGTAGTTCTTCTGCAGACCATTTCTTGTGAAGCCTTTGTAGAGAAGATTCTAGAGTTTCGAACGTCCAGATTTTATCACCGCTGGAAACAAAATTACTTAAATATATTGCGATGTTTTGAAATGGTAAAGTCAGGTAATAAAATTTGTACCTAAAAGTTTTGTCAAAGCCCAAAACATAAATTTTACAGGAAAGGCAAAAAATACAATCAATATTGTATTCAAAGTTTTACGTGACATTTTGCTGGTGGTAGGATATTCACATCCGCTTGGATAGCGACCACCGTACACAGGGTGTAAAACCCGCCATAGTGGCACACGCAAATGTGTCCCGTTCCGGGATCAGCCAGTGTACATCCGGTTTTTGTCGGGGTCTAGCTGGGGTACGATGTATGGCCGTTTTACGGACTTTTCTTGTCAAATGACAGTAAAAAGAGACACTATATGAGCCGTGACGTCACCTCTCAGAATGGCCATTACTGTGCCGTTGTGCGAGAGAGATAGTGAGATGTTCCCACTACGTATCCATTTTTGCTCATACCAATATTTAAAATAAATATTGTGACCCCTATTTCCAAGCAATTATGATTCTGTTTTCGCAAAAGGATTTTTTTGCGTATTATATTCGGTTGCATATCAAATAATGTACGAAATAAAACACTGGAAACTAAACTACTGCAGTTGTTGATCAAATCATTAACCGACTTCAAAAAAGGAGGAGGTTAACAATTCGTTGGAATCTTTTTTTTACGTATGTTACCCGATTACTCGAAGACACATGGATCGTTTCGAGAAATTCTTTTTTGTTTAAAAGGGTATACTTCCCAGGTGGTCCCATTGGCACCAAATCAGGATCTGATGTTGGGATCTCAGAAAAATCAAGGGAAACCCTCAAATTTTATAGTGACGCATACTTTGTTTTATATTGAAGTCGGTGAACTTTTTATGAATTAAAAAACTTTTATTATTTTATGAATGCTGTGTATGTCTTTAATTAATAGTCATAACTGTTCTTGTGCTGTGATAAATAATAATTCTATGTATATTATGGATATTGTTGACATACCTTATTAAATAAATAAATAAATGGTAGTAATAAAAACTATAAATGATAGTCACCTTTCCAAAACCAGTTTCCTGTTCTTCTCCAAATTGAATTTTTCCAAATATATTTTCAGTTCATCCACCAATTTGGGATTATCTTCATCTGAAAGCAAGTATAAGGTATTTAACACGATAATATTTTTATCATTTTAATCAATAGATTACTCTACCTAACATATGTAACAAATTTTTCTATAAAGCCGCTAAAATATGAGTTAGAAATCCATCAGATGGAAGGCGTAGTTGTCAAATAACAGAAAAAGGCAGTGCAGTGTGGTCACATTGCCATGCCAGGATAAAAAAAAAAAGATAAAGAATAATTACCTGCAGGTTCCATAGCAGAGTTGTTCCCTGATATATCCATGTCAAGACTAAGGTCCAGTTTCTTTTGCTTCGTTCGTCTGTCTTCATAAAACTGCTGCAGTGTCGTTATTGATTCTTGAGGTAACACTATGTGGCCTTAAAAAAACAAGTTATTATGCAAAAACAACTAATATGTGATAAATATTAATATTAGGGCAAATCAGAAGTACCTCCAACTGTCGAAAATGTATGAGAAGATGTATGACTGTGGAAAGGCGAAAGAAGTGTGTCAGGATCGTAGCTTGTGGCAGTCAATAGTCTCTGCCTACCCCCATGGGATACGGGCGTGAGTGTATATGTATATGTAAATATTAATATTAGTTTCAAAATGCTAATATCCTGTGAGCACCCATAGAGCAATGATCTAAATAGGTATCATACGTTGATCTATGAGACGTATAGAACCAAATTTGGCAAAGTAGGTTTTTGGGCAAAAAAGGCAATATACGAATTTAAAATCAACATTGACTAATGCAATTAAATATTATAATTAAAGACGGCTGTAAACCCTTCTAAAACCAGAACAAAAGTTGTTTTAGAACCAAAGATGGCTATCGTCGAAACCTCAGAACCATAGTCGGCAATCTTTTGCTATCAATCAATCACAAGTGTCTCTCAAGTCAAGAACACTATTCCGCATGAAGTTATGATAAATAGCAAACTAGGCAAGAGTAAAGTAGAAAAGGCGGCCTTACCCTTAGTTGGGTTCAAACTAGAGATGTTATGGATTTGAAATTTCGGATCTGGATGTGGATACGGATATGTGAATAATATTATATCGGTTTCGGATACGGTTACGGATATTAAATTATTTCGGATTATCCGTCAGTTTCGGATAGTTTCAGTTATGGATTAAGTTTTGAAGAAATTGTAAAAGTAAAAACAAATAGCTTTATTTTTAGTATTTCATTTGGTACTATTTTATGTAAGTAAATGTAATCCCACAAGAGTAAATGACTGTCAGGCTATGTCTAAGCAATAGAACTAAATATAATAAATGCATTGAGACACGCGCGCGGTTCGTGTGTCGGTTCGGCCAGGCAAATACAAAAACCAGTCCTAACATGTCTCAATTAGAAAATCCGAAATTATTTGAAACTTCTATATCAGATTCGGTTACGGTTACGGAGCTCCATAACATCTCTGGTTCAAACATTGCAACTGTTGTAAATTCAAAACCGAACCATGCAATATAATCTTTATATATATACTGTACGTGTGTATGTCACTGAACACCTCCTAAACGGCTGGACCGATTTGAATGAATTTTTTTGTATGCGTTTGGGTGGCGCCCTGGATAGTTTAGATTCACAAATCAGCCCGGCAGATGGCGCTGCAGTCGGTGTGGCGCTGCTTTTACGGGCAGGACGACGTCTGCCGGGCCCGCTAGTAAACTTATAAGATTTTGCACCGTTGATTAATTTAAATATCACCTCAGATTAAAGTAAAGTATTCAGCAAAAATTCCTTTCGCCTTAAATAAGTTATATTTTTTTATGCTGGATAGGCAGACGAGCAGACGGGCCACCTGATGGTAAGTAGTCACCGCCGCTCATAGACTTCTGCAATGCCGGGGCACAAAGCCGCTGCCTACCGTTGATATAAGTCGACCCTACTTTGCCGACTTTCGTTCTATACAAGTCATTTCTTTCATTTTATAATTAAGACCATCTGCAGTCCAAGGTAACTAAAGGCATACCATACTTTGATAATTTACGCAATACGTTTTATATATACATATACACTCACGCCTGTAATCCCTGAAGGGGTAGGCAGGTGTAACCAGTACACCCACTTTTCGCCGAATTTCGGTCCCATAATGTGACAGGGGGCGAACTTATCGCCATACCGGGCACAGGTTCCAGACTCCTGGCTAATACTGAGAATTTCTAGATAGAAAAACCCAATATCACTTTACCCGACCCGGGGATCGAACCCGCGACCTCAGCACAGCAGTAGTAACGCATGCGCAATTACAACTGCGCCACCGAGGCAGTCTACGTTTTATATAACATACTTTTAAATCTCTCCATGTCGGCAGGTTTCACACGATTCTGGAAGCAGTTGAACACAGCTCTGAGACAATCTCGTATATTTAGTATTTTCCTTTCTATCGCAGCCAGGGATTGTAATGACTTCCTGAGCTCTTCTTTTTTGCACACCTAAAATGTAATATATTTTATTTCATCATTGTATAGTATAATAATAATTTTAAATTCTATTTTCAACAATATCTCACCAAATAAAATATTTTGTGGACTACAAGGGACTTTTACTCAAATCAAATCAAATCAAATGAAATAATTTATTTTCCAAATAAGACGATTGAATATTACTTTTATATTTCATTAACATATTCAAACTGTTGTCAATATGAATGTGGATCGATGAAAGAGTCGTGGGAGACCAAAAAAGAGGTGGATGGATTGCGTGAATGAGGACATGCGCGTGAAAGGAGTGAATGCAGATTTGACGCATGATAGGGCTGCGTGGAGTCAGAACCATTTGTGCCGACCCCACTTAGTGTGGGATAAGGGCAGATGATGATAATAAATAAATAACACCCAACAGTCACACACATAGCCCCGACCCCACACTAAGATACGAGTCTTGTGTTGTGGGTATCAGGGACCTAGAGAGACGCCCGGTCTCACAACACCCAGACCCTGGACACAAATATATGTCTGTCACACAAATATTTGACCCGGAGAACTGAACCCACGGCCCCTCGTTTCATAGCCTAACTTTCATAGCTACTCGCCAACTGCGCCACAGAGGCTGTCAAATACACACAACCATCACACACATAGTCCTAGGTAAAAAAATGTGTTGTCATACCAGAGCCTTGTCCAGGGTGGCGATGGCCCGCCTGCTAGCCCGCGCGGGCGACCGACGCGTGCACTCGAACACGCCAGCTCTAGCTCTCAACTCGTCCACCAACTGTCGCAGCGCGTGCACTCGCGCCTGCGCGCGGGTCCGCTCGCACGTCAACACTAGGAACTCGCACGCGTCGCCCGACAGGTACGCCTGGGAATAAACGTTATACTAACACTTCTACTCACACCAACTGAACTTAATAAGTACATATATATATATACACGCCCGGAGAGCGACCACCGTACGCAGGGTGTAAAACCCGCCATAGTGGCACACGCAAGTGTGTCGCGTTCCGGGTTCAGTCAGTGTACATACGGTTTTTGTTGGGGGTCTAGAGTTGATGTACAATGTTTGGCCGTTTTGTGGCGTTGTGAGTACTCTGATACTAGACCCTCGACCGTTTCTTTACCTTCTTGCCCCATGGCGTAGTGTGAAGAAGCAGGCCGGCATGATTGTGTTGAGTAGCGGGGGATAGATCGTCTCTCGCTACTCGACACTAATTGGACGGCACTGCGCTTACCATCAGGTGCAGTGTGGTCAATTTGCCATAGCAAAAAATAAAAAAAGGACGATTTTTGCCATTTTAATCCCCCATGAAAGGAAACATAAGCCTTTTGGGCTCCCCTTCCCACTTCCTACATAAGATTTGAATGGCCTCTTAGAACAAGCGTTTCACCACCTAGAGGGTACACTAAAATAATACTTACACTGAGTTGCGTGACTGCAGCGGCTAACCGTGTCCTGGCTTGCCTGATGAGGGCTTTGTTCTTCATGGCTTCCAGAGAGATTGTGCAGTGCAATGCCGCAGTGTGTGCCACTATCGACTTAGCACTTACTCTACAACACAAATGGTATGAGAAATTCATAATATAGTCTTTGACAGCCGACAAAGCCGACAGTTGGCGAGTAGCCGGCTGTGAAACGAGAGGCCGTGGGTTCGATTACCACACCGGGTCAAATATTTGTGTGACAGACAAACATTTGTGTACAGGGTCTGGGTGTTGTGAGAGCGTGCGTCTCTCTAGGTCCCTGATACCCACAACACAAGATTTGTATCTTAGTGTGGGGTTGGGGCTATGTGTGTGACTGTTGGGTGTTATTATTTATTTATTATAGTTGACCATTGAATGCTGTCACATCATAATATCAAATTAAAGAAAACTACCTGTTCGGACATCTTCGTGGTTAATTTAAATTTTGACTGCCCAGGTGGCCCAGTTGTAACTGAGCATGCGTTACGACTCCTGTAATGAGGTCTCGGGTTCAATCCCCGGGTCGGGTTTTTCTATTTAGAAATACTTAGTATCAGCCGGGAGGCTGGAATTGTGCCCGGTATGGCGATAGTCTCGCCCCCTATCATTTTATGGGACCGTAAAACATTCGGCGATAAGTGGGTGAACTGGTTACACCTCTTCGGGGATTACAGCTGTGTATATGTATAGTTCGCGACAGGTCGACATGGCAATCGGCGTATGAGGTGAGGCGCTGGGAAGGGGTCACCCCGCATACCCGCACATCGCCCGCGCCGTCTTAGTCGTAGCGCTGCACGACGCACGAGTTCGCATCGACCGCGTTTATCGATATCGATCCCGCTTACATTGTTCTTTGTCGTTGTGTATTAAAATGACTTTGGTCGCTTCCTCGTCACGTGTTAAAACAAAAAACCCATAATTAATTCTTAAGCATTAGAACTAATCTGAAAAGTATTAGAAAATTGTGACAATAAACAGAATGACTATTATTATAATTACCCTGTCAATCAGACATTGGATATGGCTGCGTTTTACACCGGCTTTTTAGAACTTTTCCCAGAATACAATACGAATCGAAATAAGAAGGACCCAATAAACAATTAAAATCCCCCATAATTGATATTGATTGTGATGAATGAAATATTATTATAAAATATGTTACTTATAATAAACCTTATTTAATTAATTGTAGTCTTATTTTCTTGCATTGCAATAAAATAAATATCGATATAAACTACCTGCTACATTTTGCCACATCACTAGGAAATTGCCATGTCGAGCTGTCGTATACTATATTTTTTTTTTATTGTATAGTCCAACAAACGAGCATGTGGGTCACCTGATGTTAAGTGATCTCCACCGCCCATGAACATCCACAATACCGAATAGGGATAGGGATTAGGGAAGGGAAGGGGGAATCTGGGCCTCCGGATATCTCACTTACCATACGAAACGCGACAGTAAACTGTCACTTTACGTTGGTTTTCTGTGAGACAGTGGTACTACCCCGGTCGAGCCGGCCAATCCCACGAGCATGAAGGCTTATACTACTATTAATATTATAAATGCGAATGTTTGGATGGATGGATGTTTCGTTACTCAATCACGCCAGAACGGTTGGAGGTATCTGGTTGAAATTTGGCACAGAGATAGATTATAGTCTGGAATAGCACATATGCTACTTTGCTTAGAAAGATATAGTTTTACCGGTGTGTGTCGGCCGTGTCCCTGGCGCAGGCGTGTGTGAGCGCCAGGCAGAGTCCCGCGCGCCGCTCGTACAGTTCCCTCCACACCGGGCCGCCGCTACATCTCACCACCCATGACACGAGCTCTTCTGCAACCAACACAAAGGTTACAACATTGATCAACAATAAAAAATAAAAAAGGCAATTTAACATACATTGAGCTGCTCTAATCTAATGTAATTAAACTAAAATTGTATATCAAATCAAATCAAATATTTATTGAATCCATAAAATGTTATACATCATTTAGATTCAGTCAATTTTTTCACTCTACCGCCAGTTCGGAATGCAGTCTCGCTAGAGAAGAACGGGCAAGAAACTATAGCGTTGCTCTTTTCACACCGATTAAGAATATTTGGTCATATAGTTGGTCATAAGTTTAATTACCTTAGATCAGAGCAGCTCAATGTATGTTAAGTTGCCTTATTGAAATATTGTGAAATAGAACTCATTACAAGACCTAGTGCCACACATGACCGTCGTGAGAGTGATAAAAATCTCGATTTCTTAAAGCAGTCGGTCCTTACTGAAACAGTCTGAGCAGACCAGTCCACACGAGCCGCATATAACCAATGTTGGAAAAGAGCAACGCTAGAGTTTCTTGCCTGTTCTTCTCCAGCGAAACTGCATTCCGAACTGGCGGCAGAATAAAATTTACTGAATGTATAAAATTTCATGGATTCAATTAATATTTGATTTTAACCAACTTAATATGCTATTTTTTTTTTGCTTCACATAATAAATACACCCAACAGTCACACAAATAATCCTGACCCTTTTTTTACTACTATACAACAAAATAAAAATGATATTTTATAAAACGGCTTGTAATAGTAATAAGTTCTGACATAATAATATAATAGGGTATTTGACAACATTGAAAATACACTGCGAATTGTGGTCATCCTGTTAGACAATAACTTAAAAAAACCATATTTCACTTAATTTTAAACAAAATAATGTATATTTTTTGCAAATTAAACGAAATAAAATACAACATTTTTTTTAATTTTATCTGTGATGTGAACACTCTGTGATTGGTTGCAACTCTGGTGACGTCACACGCAAGTAAACATAGTTTCTTCGAGTGATTTTAGTTCGCGTTTTATGTTTTATGGGTGATAAATTCTATTGTTGATCTATTTTTGAAGCAGTTTTATGATAATTGTTGATAAAACAATTATCATAAAACTTAGCTGTGCTTATCATTATTAGCTTGTTTACTTGCATGTGACGTCACACGTGTCATATGATCAGCGCCATTACAGAAATAGCGTTTTTGCCGCGGTTTTGGAGATTTAAACTTTAACATTGATTTTTATTAAAAATACAGTAGATTTCCCGGAAATATCAATATAGTGTGCTTATTATGTAATAAATAATAGTTTTAAATCATTTTCGAAAATTAGTCAAATACCTGTAACCGGAAACTCGCTTTGCGAGAAAGAAACAGAGTATTACTCCAGATTTGTATGACGCACTTTCAAATAGGATCATTAGCAAGAATAGTGCGCTACCAAAATATAAAATGCCCGAATTTTGAACATATAATAACTATGCATTTCGCTATTAGCTGGTGATAGGATATTCATATTCACCCGGATAGCGACCACCGTACATAGGGTGTAAAACCCGCCATAGTGGCACATGCAAGTGTGTCGCGTTCCGGGATCAGCCAGTGTACTAGAGTTGGGGTATGTTCGGCCGTTTAGTACTCCGACCCCAGACCCTCGACCATTCTTCACCTTCTTTGCCCATGGCGTTGTGTGAAGAAGCAGGCCGGCATGATTGTGTTGAGTAGCGGGGGATAGATTGCCTCTTGCTACTCGATACTCTAATTGGACGGCGCTGCGCTTACCATCAGGTGCAGTGTGGTCACTTTGCCGTGCTAGGATAAAAAAAATGCATTTCGATAGCATATTGAAACTGTAGTTGAATTATACTTACCACAATCATTATCACTATTGACAGAGGCAATCGACGAGCATGCGGCGGGATTCGCGGCCGACAACAACGAGCTAGACGAGGGCGGAGGCTTCGTATTACCACGACGCATTGCACTCACACACTTCTCCAGCTTACTCTAAAAACACACCATCATTGTATACGAAAAGTGTATAACAGGGGTGACCAAGCTCCTTGATAGTCGAGCCATTTTTCAAAACTTCAAAAGAAAGAATATATTTATTTGGCCAATGCCTTTGGACCAGATGGCAGTAAGTAGTAAGTACATACAGATGCAGAGACCACATTTAAAATAAAATAATACAAATACACAAAAAGGGTCTCCCAGCATATTTACATACCCATCCATGTCCGAAGGTTTCACTATCTGGTTAGATAGGAGCTCAATACTTTGCAGATATCTAATTTTGTTCAACAGCGAATATTATATAATCTTATTAATACCTGTTAAATCTGTTAACTAGTGAACTCATAATACCTCAGTATCCATGTTTTCTTCATTGCAAGACAATGAGTTGGCGATTGTCATGGTCTCTTGAAGATCTGCCTTCTTACTTTGGAGGTCTTCTAGATATTTCTGAAGAAGAAGGACGCGCCGTTCAAAGTCTTGTACTTGACCAAGTGCCAGATTTCTTTGTGATACTAAGGATGTAAATATTTTAGATTTATCATCTTTGCCTCCCAGATAACTACCATTTACAGTAAACACAGTGCAAACAATTGCATTTAAGTTCATATCATTTGGTTAAGAATCATGATACACATGTCAAAGTGTCATAGTCAGTCACTGCACCGGATGAGAAATGCAATGCACATCATAGACAGCTTACAATTGAAGTACCCAGGCAATAGGGTAGTTTCATGTGTTTCATTTTCTACATTATTCAACATGCAATGGAATATAATATGAAAAAGAAACGCTTTTGCGAAAACAGAATCAAAATTGCTTGAAAATTTATTTTAAATATTGGTATGTGCCAAAAGGGTAACGTAGTGGTAACATATCACCATCTCCCTTGTGCAACGGCACAGTAATTGCCATTCTGAGAACTGTGACGTCACAGGTCATATCATGCATCCTTTAGCTGGAATGGGTAATTGTCAAATGATAGACACTTACCCCTTCCAGCAGATTTAAATTTTACTTACTTTTATTCAGTTTTGATTATGTTAATACTTACATTTGCTAGAGACTTTATCTATAAGTAGCTGGAGGTCTTGTTTAGCTTGACTTAACCTTGTTTCGGCATCATATATTTTTTTCTTCAGATCTGTGTGTTGAGACCAGAGCGACAATTCATCTGGCACTATTACACTTGCGTTAGACTGGAAATTAAAATATTTGATGATTAATTTAACATTTTTTTATACTTAATAATGTGTATACTTTATTAGTGTTACTTAAATATTTTTTTTCATGTTTCGTACATCTATATATTTTTTTTGGAAATGAGTTGTTTTACTAAAGATCAGTATATTGGTTGGGTATATTGTTAAATTTTGTTAAAGGGGAAGGGATGGGGAACATAGATTCCTTCATTCATCCAGGATTTAGGAACCAATTGAAGTAGACAAAAATAAAACCCTTCTACACCGGCGTAGGGACGTGACGACCCCATCGCCCGCTGGTGGGATAATCTTGTGACAGAGATTATTCCACCAGTGCAATCAGTCAACCCAACTAGTGGTAGTGCCATACTGCGCACTTTGGAGTAGCAGCCGAATGGGCCGGCACGCCCGGGGAAGAACCACTCTCTCACAGAAAACCGGCGTCAAGTGGCAGTTATACTGTCGCGTTTCGTTTGGTCTGTGAGAGTCCCGGAGGCCCACTCCCCATTCCTCCCCCACACCACTAAATAACATGGCAGTGCGAGATTTGGTTGATCTACCCCAGGAGGGTACCACCAGCGTACATCGCGGTGGAGAATCCCTCTCTGGGCGTCCACGCCCAGATCGAACACCACCTGTGCGTGGATGCCCAGGCTGCCCTCCGTATTCTGGGGGGGGGGCAATTTTGCACGTGTACGAGGCAAACGGAGCAGGCAACATAAGGCCACCCCTTCCACGCTTGCTGTGGATTTTTGCAACATAAGGGGGCTGAATTCCAACTTGAACGCCGTCCACTTCCATCTTGAGACGGCGAAGCCGGCCTTGCTATTCCTTACCGAGACGCAGATATCTTCTCCGGCTGACACCTCTTTCCTCTCCTACCCGGGGTACAAACTGGAACATTCCTTTGTACCGCGGGCTGGGGTGTGCGTGTACATTAGGGAGGATATCTGCTCTCGTCGCCTCGGCAGCCTTGAAGGGCGGGACCTACCCAACCTCTGGCTACGCATAGACTGCGACGACCATCCGCGAATCTACGCGTGCCTGTATAGGTCCCATAGCGGTAATGCCGAAACTGACCGACTTGTTGAGCACATGCAAATGGCTACAGACTCCGTGCTGCAGCAGATCCCATCCGCAGAGATCGTGATTCTCGGCGACTTTAACGCCCACCACGCCGAATGGCTTAGTTCACGCACCACCGATCATGCGGGGAGATCTGTTCACGATTTCGCATTAGCATATGATTTGGCACAACTGGTCACCTCGCCAATGCGAATCCCAGATGTGGAGGATCATACACCTTCCCTGTTGGACCTTCTGCTGACCTCTCATCCGGAAGGCTACCTGGTATCCGTCGATCCTCCTCTTGGTTCGTCGGACCACTGTCTTGTCCGGAGTACAGTGCCAGTCACGCACTCAACACGGCCTCGCTTTGCGGGCTGCCGCCGCGTGTGGCACTATAGGTCAGCGGATTGGGACGGAATGCGGTCATTCTTTGCGTCCTACCCATGGGGGCAGATTTGCTTCTCGCCGGATGATCCTGACGTCGTTGCGGACTCTATCACTGATGTGGTACTTCAGGGTATGGAACTCTTTATTCCGTTCTCTGCAGTGCCCATCGGAGGCAAATCCCAGCCTTGGTTTGGTCGCTCCTGCAAGACGGCATTACGCCGAAAGCGGGAATGCTACCAAGCCTGGGCTGACGCGTCGGCGTCTAGTGATGTAAATACCGGCGCATTTAAAAAGGAGTATAACTTTGCCTCTAGGTCCTTCAAAAGCGTCATTGCTAAGGCGAAGTCGGAGCACATTGGCAGAATTGGCGAGAGACTGGCACGTCTCCCGTCGGGAACACGTGCGTTTTGGTCTCTCGCCAAGGCTGTCTTAGGAAATTTCTGTAAGCCATCTTTTCCACCCCTGCACACGGAGGATGACTCGCTGGCCCATGCCGCGAAGGCGAAAGCCGATCTTATGGGCTCTCTCTTCGCGTCCAACTCGACTTTGGATGACCGAGGAAATTCACCACCGACAATCCCGCGGTGCGATGCAACGATGCCGGAGGTTAAGTTCCGGCAAAGTGCAGTTCGCAAAGCACTCCTGTCCTTGGACATCCATAAGTCGAGTGGGCCCGATGGCATCCCTCCGATCGTGTTGCAGACATGTGCTCCGGAGTTGGCACCGGTTTTAACGCGTCTTTTCCGGCAGTCCTATACATTAGGCGTAGTCCCGAAATCCTGAAAGGCCGCTTTAGTGCACCCGATCCCTAAAAAAGGCAACCGCTCGGACCCGTCCAATTACAGGCCTATAGCCATCACCTCCTTGTTCTCCAAGATAATGGAGTCCGTTATCAACTGCCAGCTCCTGCGGTACCTGGAGGAGCACCGGCTGACCGGCGACCGCCAGTATGGCTTTCGTCGAGGTCGCTCAGCCGGTGATCTTCTAGTTTACCTAACTCATAGATGGGCAAAAGTAGTTGAGACCAAGGGGGAGGCGCTTGCAGCCAACCTGGACATAGCGAAGGCCTTTGATCGGGTATGGCACAAGGCGCTTCTTTCGAAGCTACCTTCCTATGGGCTTCCCGAGAAATTATGCAACTGGATCACCAGTTTTTTGGCAGATCGGAGCATCAAGGTCGTCGTCGACGGTGCATGCTCTGATCCTAAATTTGTCAATGCTGGTGTTCCACAAGGCTGTGTACTGTCTCCTACTCTGTTTCTTCTGCATATAAATGACATGCTGCAAATCAGCAACATTCATTGCTATGCGGACGATAGCACTGTAGATGTACTGTACACTGGCCGTGCTAATATTTCTCGGGAATACGTCGACGAGAGCCGGAAGAAACTTGTGTCTGAAGTCGAGTCCTTGTTGTGAAGTCTCGGACTGGGGTCGACTAAACTTAGTCCAATTTAACCCCAAAAAGACACAAGTCTGCGCGTTAACCGCTAAAAAGTCACCATTTGTCGTGACTCCTCATTTAGAGAACACTCCCCTGTCTGCCAAACCCAGTATCGGAATACTTGGCGTCGACATTTCGAGCAACGTCCAGTTCCGCGGTCAATTGGAAGGTAAGGCCAAATTGGCCTCAAAGAAGCTTGGTGTGCTCAGTAAGGCGAGACGGTACTTCACGTCGGGTCAACGCCTAAATCTCTATAAGGCGACCCCACATGGAGTATTGTTCTCATCTCTGGGCGGGAGCCCCTCAGTACCAGCTACTTCCATTTGACCGCATTCAACGTAGGGCAGCTCGGGTTATCGACGATCAAACTCTTTCCGATCGGCTTGATCCATTGGCTCTGCGTAGAGATGTTGGATCACTCTGCATCTTCTACCGCATTTATCATGGGGAATGTTCCGAGGAATTGTTTGGATTGATCCCGGCCGCTGAATTTCACCATCGGACATCGCGCCAAAACATAAAATTCCATCCGCACCATCTCAATGTCCAGCGTTCCACAACAGCGCGATTTTTACGGCATTTTCTGCCACACACAACCACTCTGTGGAACCAGCTGGCGCGGCGCGCCGGCGGTCTTTCCGAACCGTTACGACCTGGGAACCTTCAAGAAGAGAGCATATTCTTTCCTGAAAGGCCGGCAACGCATTTGCAAGCCCTTTGGTGTTGCAGATGTTCATGGGCGGCGGTGATCACTTTCCATCAGGTGAGCCTCCTGCCCGTTTGCCCCCTTTTTCCATAAAAAAAAAAAAAACACTGTTTTACTTACATATTGTAATAAGTTTTAGTTTAGTTTCAGTTTGTAGGTTTTTCTATTTAGAAATACTCAGTATCAGCCCGGAATCTAGAATTGTGCCCGGTATGACAATAGGCTCGCCCCCTACCACACTGTGGGACCGTAATATCAGTGAAAACTGGGTGTACTGGTTACACCTCTGCCTACGCCTTCGGGGATTACAGGTGTGAGTGTATATGTATGTATGTATTGTAATAAGTGAAATACCAAACCATTGCAAGGATACAAACCTCATTAAAAACATTTTTCTCTTGACATTTGCGCACATCATCAGTAAAAACTGTTAGCCTTTTGTACTTAATAACATCTCTAGGTTCCACTTCGTCCATCAAACTTCTCCAAACAATGTAGTACTGGCCACGGCACATCCTGAATAAGCAAGATAATGAAATCATATTGATGTGTTGTTAATAAATATACAAAACAACACTGAAGTAGAATATTTGACAGCCTCCGCAGCGAAGAAGGCGAGTACCCAGCTGTGAAACGAGAGGCCGTAGGTTCGATTGCCACACCGGGATGTTTGTGTGACAGACAGATATTTATGTCCAGGGTCCAGACCCTGCTTTGTCTAATGCATTGTGAGACAAAATAAAGTCTCTCGTAGTCCCTGATACCCCCAACACAAGACTCGTATCTTAGTGTGGGGTCGGGGCTATGTGTGTGACTGTTGGGTGTTATTATTATTATTTAGTAAAAAATACTAAATAACCAAATTAAAGAACGATAAAACGAGGCGAATATGAACAAAACTGGTTGTATTTTTCATTTGTGACATAATTCTATTATAACTTTCATTGTTAAATGGTTAAATCTTATATAATTTTAACATAATGTAAGATTTATAGAAAAATGTGAGAAAGCATACTGTTTGGCGCTCTCCAAAGACGGAACTTTATCAGCAGGGCATCCCATGCCCAATAGCCATTCCGTTAGCTTTTCCGGCACCTTATCACTACTTAGTTTCTCTTTTTCTTCACTCATTTCATAAATTATAAAATAACTACGTTGATAAAAAATTCTAATAGGCACTGGGCGACAACGGACAACGGCAATAAAAATTCAAATTTCCAAAATATTTATCTACTGGCCACTGACGTATATTATAAGGACAGGATATTTGATCCGCGAAACTGTGCCTATTTGATTTTCGCCATATTGGCGCTGATAGCAGTGCAGTCGAGCAGTGAGCGTCCGTGGAACTAACGATAGAGTTGAGACACGAAGGATGATATATCGACAATGATACACAACAGTCGATGGTTTACAAATCTTAAAAATAATAAAAACATCGCCTTAGCAAAACATATTTTAATCTACTATATTATGTTTAAAACGCTTACACCCACAGGAAAATATTCTGAGCACACTGCCCTTTTTTTTAACTGGGTCCGTGAAACATGTCTAATAAAACAATCTTCCATAAAATGTTTAGAACATAAATAGCTATTTATGTTCGAAAACAAATTTGCAACATTCATGTTTCTCAGCCATAGTTTTTGTATCACCGAGTCAGTTGGAAACCTATAATGGAAATTTTATAATGTAATTTTATGATTTGAAATGAATATTTCCTATTCCTTAGACAGAATATATCGATATGTATTGTCGAAATTAAACTTGGGCAACCCTACCTAGATATAATTTATATATAAATTTGCTATTACAAAACAAATTAACATAAAAATATGTCTTATTAGAGTTATTTTTTGCTTACAAATTATAATTTCATCTTTAAAATGACTAGTTACAATATACATAGCTAAAACATGATGCAAGTTTACTAACTTGTGAAATGTTACTCCACTTCCCGTTTGGTAACGGGTCATACAAAAAACACAAACTCTCATGGTTTATTAACAAAAACCACACACAAATAATTCTTCAAATTCAGGCCTTCAACGCAATAATCAGTTAAAAGCCACTGTCAAGACAGACGCACTAGAAACAATAAAACGGCCATATATATATATGTTAGGAAACTCCAATAACATATTCCAAACAAATTCCATATTACAAACTCCAATATTAATATATTTAAAAATATCGATATATCGGAAATCCGATATTTTAAAAAGTATCAACATCCCTATTATATGTCAAATTTAGTTTCAAATACACTCGAGAGGGGCGCTTCAAATAAGTCAAGAAAATAGCTGTCATTTTGTATTAGATATCCTGTCCATATAATATACGTCAGTGCTACTGGCAGATAAATGTCAATAAGTTTTTTTTTCGTTAAAAGAACAGGCTATAGTATTATGAACATACTGTCTACCTTACTTGAAATCAAAATGTCAATAAAAAAATGATTTTTAGTACTGCCAACAAAAAAAGTTAAAGAATGAATAATTAGACACAAATTAATTATGAACTAACAATCAGTATTGGTGTAGCTAAGAGAACCTGTAATAACTGAATCCTGGAAAATTAGCAAAAAATGTATAACTTCTAAATGACAAAAAAACATAAGGTGGGCATCCAATCCAGCATCAAAAGACGTACAATAAATAATGGGAAAATGCGCTTGACGTGAAACACTAATGAACATTTGACACTATTTCAAATATGGCGCCCTTTCGAATCTCAGTTTCGAATCGAGAAATTGTAATATGTGTAGAAAATACTACAGAAATGACTTATTATTATTGGTTTTATTAAGCCTTTATTATTTACCAATTTAATCCTTGTTTTGAACAAACAATGCTGTATAGTAGAGAATGTTTGCCTTGTTTTTAATTAAAGCAAAATATAAATTTAGGACTTCTGAAAATGGCGGGAACGTGATATGACGTTTTATTTGTGATTAGTAAATGAACTTATTATTTCAGGCATGGCTTTTGGCCTTTTAAATTATAATTATTAAGACATAGCTTCAGCCTTTAGAATGGAAAAATAACGGACATGGTTTTCTCCTTTTAAATGGATAAAAACTACAGAAATGGCTTTGGCCTTTTGACTTATAAAAACCGATGAAGACTTTTAATTTTAGCCCATATTTGGAAAAAATAACGACAAACAAGGTGGAGAACCTTTGCCTTTTCTTTTATATAAAAAAGAGAGATAGAGCAAAAGACGTAAGACTAAGCAGTATGGTCGATTGACTATAGCCTGTCCTTTGGACGAATAAAAAAAAATGTATATAAATTTTGACAGCTATGTAGTCAAAACAAATTCTTTGAGATTCATCAATTTGTTGTTTGATTATTATAATTTTATGAAAATGTTAGGTAACTTAAAAGAATTTATATCCGTTGTTCAAGATGGTTTGACATCGAATAATAATTTGCGTCAAACGCTGCAGGAAGTACAAAAAGTAACAAACATATTCAAAGAGAAACATACAGCCTCCGTAGAAAGTAAAGTAAATTATGGAGCAGGTGGTGCCTTGTTAGAAAAATATCAGGAACAATGGGCCGAGCTGCATGCGAATGCCGACAGCAATGCCAAAGCTGCTGACGAGGTGGACAAATTAATATTAGAACTTCACGAAGAGACTAGACGAAAACTTAAGACTGCGCAAGACTTGGCCCATAGTTTGTCCTATTTACCCAGCCTAACTGTGTCTGTGGCGCAATGTATGGATAGTATTAAGAACTTGCAAAGTTCTATCAAGGCTGTGGAGGAAGAATTATTGGGGTTCGAAGATATTGTGGAGAGAAGTAAGATGGAAAATTGGAAATTGGATCATCAATACCATCTAACATTGTACAAAGAGAAAAAAATGGGTAAGACACATGATATATGATTGTATAATTAACAAACAAAAACTGAAAAATGTTTTTAAATCCTGCAATACCTACTCACACACACTTATGCAACATGTTTACATTAAAAAAAAATAATTAAACACTGCAGCAAAGTTTTTGTTACCATTGTTACCATAAAATCTTCCCAACATGTTTACGGTCTTAACAAAACTAGCCCTAATAAATATATCAATTTAGGTTCTTTACAATATCTGATACAATTCTTCAAGCTTTTATCTATAAATGTAATAAAATGTAAACTGTGAATTAATATTTAACCTAGAATGATATCATAGACTATCATAGAGCAAAATCACTAGCAAAAGCTAAGAACAAAACATATCATCATTCTAGCTGCCCTAGAAGAAGTACGTAACAAACTGGCCAAAGAGAACACAGATTTGGGACATGTGCGGGAGAAGAGACAGCTAGCAGAGCTACAAGCAAGGAGGGAGAACAGCGCTATTGCATTCCAGCAGGATGTGGCCAAGTACCTGACCAGTGGTAGCTTACCCATAGGTAAAATATTAACTGCTCATCATAGATAAGGGATTGTAGACATACTATGTGATCCATTCGAGGGAGAGGGAGGTCCACAAAATATCACACTTGTCACAGAGGCGGGGGAGTGCCTTAGGCTTTCGTCACATAGTCAATATTCTTCAGGGAAATCTCGTGTTTTTCAAGCTGTTTACAAATATGGCGTGCAGCGTTTAGCGCTTCGAAAACTCACATGCAACACTGACACACATATGCAGGCTTTTTTTAACTTACTGTTTGCAAAAAATGACTGAAAACCATATTTATGAATTAGTATGTGAAAACTAGACAGGGATGGATGGGGGTCTCGGCATATACTACGGGTGGTCACTGAGGGGAGGGGAGGTAAAAAGTGTAAAAAATGGGCCACATAGTATGGGTATGTTCTCTAAATTCAGTTAAAGCCCCGTTTTCATGGGGGATATATTCCGTAAAAATATTTCACAAAAATAGATTGTGAATATGAATTATTATGAATGGATATTTTTATGGGATATGTTAAAAAAAATAACAATAAATAATCAATGTAATGAGATTTTTTGACACAATATCCACCGTTGGCATAATATTTGATTTAAGCAAGTTTTTTTGTGATATTCGGTATATATACATTTTCGGAATTACCAAATTTTTCTACATCTTTTGAGTCTAGTTTAAATTTATTGTCACTTTTTAATTTGCTTTATTTTTAAATCATTATTAATTTTACAGTAACATTAGTTGTTACCCAATAAAATAACTTTATACTACAGTGTAAACTCTATATAGCGACACTGAAGGGACTGTGCATTTTATGGCGTTATAGAGAGTTGTCGTTAAATGGAGAGAAGAAACATCAGAATTAGAAAAATAAAAAGTTTATTTCTGACTATTGTTAGTAGTTATGTGCATAAAAAAGAATGTTATTTGAACGCTATTGAGTATAGTCTGTTATTTTTGTCTGACGTCTTTTGCTGCACCAGTAATTTTGTTGTATTTTTTTAGTTATTTTATTAATATCTAGCAATACTGAGGCATCTTGGTTATAAAGGAAATATTTTTCCAATAATTTTGCTGCTTCCAGAGCTTCTTTAATGCTCGGCGGAAGCTCAGGCTCATCCGTCTCATCTTCTTCATCACCTTGTTCTTGATCCTCAGTTTTTCTCACTGAATCCAAAATTTCTTCGTCTGTGAGTGAAGCCGTTGTAAGCAGGCGGTCGTCCACTTCAATGTAGGTTTGAAGATTTACCGTATTTCCTGCCATGTTGAATTGTTGAATCCACTCAGTTAATGGAAGGTCGTCGTCGCTTTCAAACTCAGATTCTGTTTCCACCTCATCACTCGTAGAATTGGTACAAAGTCCAGCATGTCGAAAAGAGTGCTGTATAGTTGTGGGTGTCACTTCTTCCCAGGCTTTAGATAAAAAATTTACTGCATGCAGCATATTAACAGAAGTTTTACCCTCAGATTCGACTAGCTCCATCAATAATTTCCTTCTGTAGTGACCCTTGAGGCTTTTAATCACACTCTGGTCCATTGGCTGTAAGACACTAGTCGTATTTGGAGGAAGAAATGCCAACTCTATGTTTTGAAGGTTTGATATAAAAGGGTGGGCAGGGCAGTTGTCAACAAGAAGTAAAATTTTTCGTCCCTTTAATTCTGCATCCCACTTTCGCACTTCTTCTTCAAAAAGTTGACTGGTCATCCAAGCTGATTTATTAGCTTTATAAGTCACTGGCAATTTTTTGATGTTCTTAAAACAGCGCGGATTTTTCGATTTGCCTATTATTAGTAGCTTTTTTTTCTCTGTGCCATCCATATTAGCAGCCACAAGCACCGTAATACGTTCCTTGGAAAGCTTTCCTCCCACACACTTTTCCCCTTTAAATTTCAGAGTTTTATCTGGAGTCAACTTATAGAAAATTCCTGCTTCATCAGCATTGAAAATGTCACTTGGGGCGTATTTTTCTATGAATTTTGACCACACTCTGTTAATCCAATCATGAGTCACATTTGTATCAACACTTCGTGCTTCCCCACTTATTTTACCATAGTTGATATGATGACGCTGCTTGAATTTTCCGAGCCATCCTTCTGATGCTTTGAAAGAAGTTAAACCAAGTTCAGCAGCAAAATTCTCCGCCTTAGCTTTCACGAGCGGCCCCGAGATAGGCATATTATTCTGGCGCTGTCGATGAAACCATGATAGTACAGCTTTATCCAAATCTTCGTATATAGGTTTCTTTAATTTTTTGGAAGATTTTCCCTCGCCCGCAGCGTGGAGGATTTTTTCTTTATTTTTCCATATTGTGGACACGGTAGAGCGACTAAATCCAAAGCGTTTGCCAACATCACTTATCTTCTCTCCCGTTTCTATTGCGCGTATCAGTAAAACTTTTTCGTCAATACACAGTGATTTTCTTTTAGTAGCCATGTTTACAGTTTGCAAGTTTGTGAGCAACTAAGAATATGATAAGGTATAGATAATCCATGACTCCTAGTTATGAATCATGGTCAATAACAGTCTACACGTGCAAGCAATCCCAATTTGTAAACAAAAGAATGAATTTCTTAGAAAGTTCGGTATGCATGATGCCGACAGTCGAGTTTATTGCGGGCTAGGATAATAAAGCGACAATAGATCGTACACAGCTGCGCAGTTTTTACTAATTTTAGCAACTTAATTGTTGTCGTTATTGAGAGTGGGTGTAATGCTATATAGAGTGAAACATTGTATGAAAAACAAGCTAAACCAACCAAAGCCAATTGATTTCGACGCTTAAGAGAGTTTGTCGTTAAATAGAGTGACGTTACATGGAGTTTACACTGTATTTTGGTATAGTTTAAAGATGTGATGATTTTATGTTATCTCGCTAGAACATCACATTTGTATTACTTTGTACTTGGTCTTTGCTTCCTTTATAATGCTAATGTGTTTCAATAAAAAAACATGAATTTGATTTCCAGGTCCACAGCCTCCTCCGAAAATTACATTGGAACAAATACAACTGGAAAACGACAGCACTGATTTGGAGAAGTTCCTTGATAGTTGATAAACATGACTGAAGTATATATGGGGTCTAATGGGTTTATGTTAAGAGACAAAGAGCTTATATGATATTTATGATTAGTTCTATTTTATATTTGAATGTTAATATAAATGTTGTTAAATTTTTTATTGATGCATGATTTTTAGAATATGTTACCATATAACTATATTTACTAATAGACTGTTAAAGTTAAATGAAGAACTCAACCTCATAATCCCTAGTTTGCTAGATATGAAATCCGATATTATTATCTTTATATCCTAGACCACAATCCTAAACATGGTATTCTAATTATCATTGTTATTAAACCACTAGATGTTACCCGCGGCTCCGCCCACGTGGAGGTAATTTTTGGAAGAAAAGGTATACAATCCATGGAGGCATATTACACCATTCTATATTTTGCTATCCCATAGGAAGAGTGCATTTTTCCGGGATAAAAAGTAGCCTATTTCATTTTCTGATCCCTAAACTGGCAATATGCAAAAAATCATGTCGATCCCTTGCTCTGTGAAAAACTAAACTATCCCACGATCAATCTGCTGTAATAACTTCAAGTGCGTTGTTTATCAGTAAAATCAGCTGTAGTCCTTCAGGACATTCCGCTACCTCCCTCGTCCCCGACTCTCGCCCAGGCGTCTAGTTGAGAGTCATTGGCTAGCAAGCTGTCACGTCAGCGGCCAATTTAAAAATCAGGAGTGGCTCTTCATATGGACATATATTGACTGCAGCGTACCATCAGACATGTTTGCAATGTTATAAGTGGATGCCACGCCATATACTTGCTCATACTGCTGTTTTCTACTCGCCTTGTATTTGCCACTGCAAAGGTGTTCATGACCGCTACGTAAGTGCGAATAAAAACTGGCATGTAGCAAAACTACACCATACACCCGCCATTGCTCCTCCTCGGCAGCGGCTTTGCTGTGCCCTGGCATTGCAGAAGTCTATGGGCGGCGGTGACTACTTACCATCAAGTGGCCCGTCTGCTCGTCTGCCTATCAAGGCAATAAAAAAAAGCCAGGATTAGTGTTGGTTCAGCAATACTAGCGCCCTGGGCGAGATTGCTATACCCACTATTCGCTATCCAAATCATTGCGAAAAAATTAATTACTGTATTAGTCGTGTTCTAGTATGGTCCCTATGGTGATATAGTCACCAAATGAAAGGAAATTTAAGACTTTTATGGTGAACTTGCCGCTGCTAAGTATGTCTCCCGCGCCACTTTGTTACTAGCGCCCCGGGCGATCGCCCAACCGCGCCCACTCCTAACACCCTGGCCAGAATTGACAATAGCACCCATTCTAGACCAAGTACTGAAGCTCGGCGAGTCTCTGAAAATGCTTAACTGTCTTACCAACGAAGGCAATCAAATAGAAATATAGAGGAGTTGGATATATTGACCACGGCATGGAATGGCATATAGCTAGCTGCAAGTCCAGATAATCAGAAGTTAATCTCATTTAACTCACAAATAACCTGACAACTGAACAATTCGTACAAAATTTATTAGCCTTCTCTACACTAGCGGAATTTATAGTTGCGCATGTAGATTCAACTGAAAATGCTCGTGTGTAGAGTTAGTCAAAAATCCAAAAAGTATATACAAAGCATTTATGACTAGTAAAAAATAAGCACATTGGTAAAACATCGGGCCACGGTACACCGGTTACGACACAGTTCGACACACGTCTGCTGGGCATCTTACATGACTATGTTCACCCAAATAATCATATAAAAAAATGGATTCTGACCACAATCTCCATGTATCAGCCACGACAGAATTTTTGAATCGCTTCGTATTTTCAGTGGCAATATGCGTAAAAAATAGCTACGTCTTCCTCATGATAGGATGAAGGTCACCGCCACCGTGTGCTGACATCTTCATCTTTCCCAAGTGGTTTTTGTTGCGAGGACCTGCATCCATAATTGAACCGATGGCGTCTTCCATATCGTCGTCAGATGAAAAATCAGACACGCATAACGACAAATGCCTCTTTTTTGGTGGAACCACATGCAGAGTCCATCTCAGAGGACCCTTATGGTTCTTAAAATTGGTATCTCTGCTCTCATTGTCGGTGTCAGAGGCCGCACGCTGCGTCTCCTTCGGTCGCGAATTCTTAGATCTATGTTCCTTTTTTTCCCCCCTCGGGGGGGTGTGGAAGTTTTTTAGATTCATAACGCTCGTAGTTTTTGAATTAAGGTCGGGAAAATTTTGAGAATAAATCACCACACTGTCTAAAGTTTTTTCTTTATGAAATTTTGCGGACTGTTTGGTCGTTTCCGCTTCGCTTTCTGGAGAGTTTCTCTTTTCTGTTGAGTTTTCGCTACTACAACTCGTGTTGCTGTTACTAGCACTGTATTGTTCGACGGCTTCTTTCTCTAGTTCATGAAACTTTGTGTCGATGCTCTCGTCTGAGGGTTTATATTGCTCTAACGCTTCCTTTTCCAGTTCTTCAAACTTCAAACAATGTTCGACGTTGGGCGGTCGGATTCTTGTACTGGGCAAGACTCTATTCAATTTAAGTATCCCAGGGGTAGCAAGTTTCTGAGCTAGTCTGACTACTGGTGTCAAGTTAATTGTTGTGGGAGCACTCATACTAAGTACTGTACTGTACAATCGCTTTTTCCTTAACCCTGTCTCCATCGCCGCTGCACTAGTAGACGGCAGTTCATCATCAACCACTTTCTCATATTTAGAACTTTCTTCCTGTTTGCACTCTTGTAATTCTTCAACTGCAGTTTCATTTGGTTCTACTATTTCCTCTTTTGTCTCGTTATCTGCTTCTTCTGTTTTGGCCAATGTCTTTTGTGTGCTATCATTATAATTTTTATGTGTCAATTGCATCTTATGGTTAAGTCGTGGAGAGGGATGGTCTCTAGGCCACCAGATACCGTATCTTCTGTCTGGACATCGCGCTGGTCGCTGGCCCGTTGGCGCGTATCGACTGACGTTGGTACCTCTGTATGGAGGACAGCGCATGGCAGACGTCCGCATGACAACTTGAACACTTGCTTGGAGACGACCCATTGCCTTTTGGCATTCTATCAATTGTGGCGGTCGCGGTGGGTCAAATTGGAACTAGAAGATTGAAATATTATTAGTAAGTATAAGATCTACCAATATAGCAATATATCTAGAATATGAATTCCATATTTATTAAAGGTACAGTCTAATCAGGGTAATTTAATATTAAAATATGGGGCAGTGGAATATAAAAGCTAAAGTGCACATTTAAGGGATCAAATGTCTATTATCCTTTCAACATATTCTTACCTTACCTTGTAAAAAAGAGATTTTAGAAAAACATATTTTATTGCTAGGTTTGCACAAAGCAGTTATACTCACTTTACAAGAAGGATCGCAGAACAATAATTGTGCGGGTACTTCGAGACAGTACGCGGGTGGAGGTGGGACTAATGATAGCCTGCGCGGCTGTCTACGACGCGCTCGGATCTTGCGCGACACCGGGGGAGGGCTGGGGGGTCGAGGTGTGCGCGGGGGAGAGCGCCTCACCGGCGACCATAGAGTCCGCACGCTCTGCACTCTGGCTGCCAGAACCGCCTCCTCACCCACGTTTCGCGCCACATTCGGGTCCCAGCGCTCGCTAGCTGCCGATACGTACCTTTTATAACACTGGTCATTGGTTTATTTTTAAATTAAGTAAATCTCAAATTTTAAGGAATTGGATTCCTTAAAATTTAGGAAGCCAACACCAGTTGATTGAAATCTACCAAAATTTTAAGATCATCTGATTGAGTTGGTACTGATATGAATGGCTGATCAAAACTAGAAAAGATAATTTTATAACAGAGCACACATTAAAACGGACTAAATATTCAACTGATATTTAGGTGCTGAAATGAAAGTAAATAATTCAATAAAATATAAACACACAAATCCTCATCAGGCAGCATTCGATATTGACGCCGGCGGCGAGGGTTCGTGGTGCGATCCGATTCTTCTAGAAGTTTCCGGAACCAAAACTCCACCTAAAGAGAAATGATCACGTGAATGGCATTTAAGAGATGATGGAATACGAGGGTAGAGTGACAGAAACAGCTGCACTAGGCCATTAGAATAAATTACAAATCTAAAGCGTGGTGTCACGGTGATGCTGTAAAGTGTAAACCAAATATAGTAAGCTCCTTCAAATTTGTAGATTTCAGACTTTCTATTAATAGATTTATCTTAATCAATTACCCTCCATTCAAAATAGAATTTTCAGGATCGCTAACCTCAGGTAACATCCAACATTCTGTGAGGTCTGAGTTCTCGCGCCCCTGTCCCACGTAACCACGCGCGTTCGTTCGCTCATTCGCAGTTGTGTAGCATTTCTCTCTGAAAGTAACAACTAAACTTCGATTTCTCAATTTCATTTTCTGTCTAATTTTATTTCTATATTTCTCTAAGAGGCACTTTCTTCGGTTTACTATGGATCATCTGAGCAATAAACTAACCCCTTGTCACTAAGTCTGTATTAAATAACATACTTCTAGACAGTTCCTGTGTAGAGCAGACAATCGAGTAACGTGCTTTCGATAGATGAGAACTAAGTCCAGCCAACTTGACATTTTAAATTTATGATATTATTTTTGTAGATTCTGTTAAGTCTGATAAGTTAGTGTCCATTTTGGATAAGCTTACTTCATATAAATCTAGTCCTACGTGTAGAGGAGTCTTTAAAGATGGCACGACCTTAACGAAGATAATGTAAAAAATGAGTGAATATAGTTGAAACCTGTTGTCATCGTAATAGAAGTTCCCATAGAACTGTGAAAGTCTAGACTCAGGTATAATTTCTTTAACGCTCTTGCCACTGTTGCAATTCTCCTGTCCATGACTGGATCCTGAACGCTTGTTATCTGTAATTACGATTGACGTAAGATATGAACAGCCCCATTGTCATAGTCTTAAGGTTCTACAGAAGTCGGCTGCTGGAGTTAACCATCCCAAAGATCGCCAGAGGTCTCATCGGCTGATCTTATTTCAGGAAACCCATTATGCCTCTTTTGCGTATCAATGGTATGCCGGCGAGCCACAAATGCTGGCAACATTCGCCGATCTTACATGCTATTTTCAACTTTAATGTTGTGAAAATAAAATTGATTTTGGCTTCTATTTACTTCGTACTACCTTACCTTTTTAATATTCTTTTGATATGCGAGTGGCTAATTACATAATAGGTATCTATGTTAGTATATATGGAAAAGTTTATAAACAAAATATAAAGCCACTTTGGTTTGTTGGTAGTTGCTGCCTACAGGAAGTTGAGCATGAAATACAAAATAAATGATGATGACACACCTGATGAGTTGCAATCGTTTGGAGGCAAACTTTGCAATGTTGATTCTTGTAGCACTTGTGAAACGCGGCAATGCTGTGCCCATAGGCGCTTAAAAATAAATAAACAATATTTTAAGTGCTCCGCCTACGTAATAGTTCCTTATTTATCCTCTATAATTGAAATATAATATAGAGACAGCAGGCAAACTCGAGTTTAAACCTGCAGGCTTTTGTGTTTTTTTTACCTGATAAAGCAAACCTCATGATAATCGATGCAGTAAGAGAAAATATAAATTAAAAATTGCGTGTTTGGACGTTAATAACGTGTAAGTAACATTATTAACATGAGCTTGAGAAAAAAACATTTCCCATTCACAGACCGACACCTCATTCGTATTTATTTATACTCATCCTACGTCCCGTCTCAGCATATGAAAGACCAAATAATCATAAGCAGAACTGTAAATCATAGATAAATATAGTAGATAGATAGCAGAAGCAGGCAATTGGTCATTTGATGGTAATCTAAGATCTCCTCCGCTCTCAAGCACTCACGATACAAAAAAATATATAATTCACACGTTGTATAACGTTGACTTTGTAGCATTTGGGACCCGGGAATCATACTCACCGTATGTAATGCAACAGTAAGTTGGCGCCACACTGGTCGAGTTTCTGTAATACAGTTACATCACTTCAACACAGTCAGTTGGGGCCCATTCAAACTGTAAACTGTCTCTACCACTTATAACGCGTAGTACGTACGGAGATCATACCTGATTAGCTATAATGAATTCATCAGGAGGTTCTTTAGCCCATGTGAGATCCGCACAAAGGGCGATATGTGCCCACGCAGACGAGTAACGATCCACTTCGAAGCTCATTCAATGTGACATCTCACCCATAAAATTAATTATCTTTAGAATAAGAAGTGAACTAATATAATAGTCACTAAATTTTAAGAGAGAAGTTAACGGTAAAACTGTAAATAAAAATGACCACAATTTTAAATACATTGGTGGTTAAATCTACAATAACAAAATTTTCCACTATTTTGATAGATGCATGATATTTTTTTTTTCTTTATATTTCAAATTCCTTTTCGAATTTCGTAATCAATTGATTTGTGTACATTGTCATCTCGATGGCTTGGCCAGATGTTACTTCTGAGGTTTATTATGGACATTGTGGTAGAGTATAAAAAACTGCCAAAAAGGTTCTATATGTGTAAAATTTTCCCTGAACTTCGATAAGTTTATAGAAGAATCAAATTCATTAAACATAGGTGTAATAACTGTGCGATTCTTTTAGATTCATGTTAGAACGCCGTAACCGTTAACTCTCCGAATAGCTTTAGGATTATAAGTGCTTGTTTCTTCTTGGACTAGATTTTTTTAACACTAGTAACATGTTTCATTAGTAGTAAAATTGATCCAAAACTGGTCACATTGTCTATCTGTCACGTACGTCATTCCGTTTGTGTCTTGTGATTTGTCAATTGTCAGTTTGGTTTGCGCAGGCGGGTGGTGTTGTCGTTCTGTTTGCTACATATGCGCGCACAGCTGTGAGGTGGCTGAATGAAAATTGACAGATCTCTTGATAAACTAAGCATAATATTTTAATATAAAATGTTTAGACAACATAAAACTAAACTTGGCATTTTTTATGAAAAGTGCATCTAAGTATCGACACTAAAAGTTCGAAGTGTTTACACAATAGATGAAAAAAAATCGATCATAAAACGACTTAAATATATTTTTTCGAGGGTTTTCTCGTAGTGAAGCAGTATTTTGTTAGTTTTGCAACAAGTGCGGGCCCCGCTAGCCGTGTCGGTGCGTCGGGAACTGGTTTTGGAAGACCGTTGAGTTTTTTGTGTTTACGTATAGATATATTTTGCCAGTGATTGTGCCGTTTGTGATGCTGCAATTGGTTGCACGTCTTCTTCGGTGAGCCGTCATCTGTACCGGTGAGTCTAGCCCTCATTACAGTCATGGTCGCCGCATAATACTTATGCAAGTATATGCATCATGTTAGAAAGTGCACTGAATACAAAACGGTCCACGGATCGAGCCGAGATATACAAATGCCGTTAATTTCATTCAATAGATAGCAGGACCGCGCAAGCTGTTGGGATTAAATCAAAGTAACCGAGCTCTATGTCTTTGAAAAGGATCAATATTTTTTCTTTATACTTATTTGATCCCACGGTGTTTTGATTCTATTTTGTGATATAAATTTGCTTTTCTCTAATAAAACTCCTAAATCACTACACGTATATATTGGTTCTTTTTATGATTCATGTCCTAGTACGGTAAATAATCGAAAACAGGATTGTGTGCGAAATATACGAAAACACAAGTAACTTATGTGTGTACTTCATGTACACATTCATAAAGTAAAAATGTATACCGGCGTATATCTACCTACCTAACTATAGTGTAATAGTTTTATTAGCTTTTTCATATTCCCCGGGAAAAATACTACAGCAATTGCCGCGTACCCGGACTATTCAACATATTTTAAATGTATAATTTATGAGCATGAAGATATTTAATTTTTTCGGTAAATTATAAAAGTACATTTTTTATTATTTAAACGTAACAGTCACGAACCTGCGTAAGGCATTTGTAATTGTAATATTTATCATGCATAAAATGCATTAAGGCTATAATTATTGTAATAAGATAAATACTGACTGCCTCTGCTGTGCTAGGGTCTCTGGTTCGATTCCCGGGTCGGGTAATGTGACATTGGGTTTTTCTATCTAGAAATTCTCAGTATTAGCCCGGAGTCTGGAACCTGTGCCCGGTATGGCGATAGGCTCGCCCCCTATCACATTATGGGACCGAAATTTGGCATACTTGTTACACCTCTGCCTACCCCTTCGGGGATTACAGGCGTGAGTGTGTATGTATGTATCTTACATACATATGTATGTATGTAAGATACATAATGACGATTAAATTACAATCGATCTGGGTTTAAAAATATGTATCTCACAATTCATCAAAATTATGGTACACGGCCTGTGTTCTTTATTCTCGATTCGACATATACAGAGCTTAGATAAATGCTTATTTTATTAAATTTACTCTGTATAATACGTCACAAGCGGTGGTTTTATTAATTATACATTTTATTTATAACTTCGTTCCTGAATTCTTGTGTGATCCCGGCTCTAATTATCCGACTCGACCCAAAACTATCCGGACATCTCCGGGAACGGAAACCCGGTGAAAACGAAGGTATAGTAATATTACGAACCATGTAATACAATTTTTTTGTAGCACTGTCATTGACGTAATTCATTCGAATCCTTAGGTGATTTCGTAGGATGCCATGAAATTCCTTAGTCCAATACGCGTAGGACTACTAGTTAACCCTCCAAGGCCCTAAGCATAGACATTTCTCAAAGACACCAACATGCCAGATCATGCGTCCAATTTAAGTCTTTGCAGTAAACTGCAAAATTAATGCAATAATTATAACTTCTTTACTAATTGTTGTAGATAGATTCGGTAAAGCACGTTCCGTGTCATGTGAGGATTAGAGCAAAGCAAGCCTTCAGGCACATACACCGCACACGAATCTGTTTCGTCGATCATCTGATCCCATTAATTGGTTGGAATGTTAGACTCTTTTTGTGTATAGTCTGTTTTTTTATGTATTAGGTATTATGTATCCGTATATTTATCTTTACTTCATCTGGCCCAGACACAATTACCAAACGAATATATTCTTTGTAATAAAACGAAATTTACGGATTCTATCGTGGTTTTTTTTACTTTTTTAAACCCGACGTTTCGAAGGCTTTACAGCCTTCATGGTCACGGAGAGACTGAGTTGTATGTCGTCACGAAAGTATAGTGAAATGATTCTACCCTCCCATATAGTTGATATTTAAATATATTCTATAGTTGAATATATTCTTTCTTTGGTTAATCGTAGTCAGTTTGTCGAGCTTGATTTTTGCAATATACATACGAGCGTTGTTATTTAGCTGATCGGCGTACGAGCCACAAGCCCGCTGTTTAAAACTAACGGTGTTGGTCGCGGTGAAGGTAAGAGTTTCTGTACACCCACGAATCGCTGAACTTATTTTCGACCATGTGTTAATGTAGCTTATCGTCATTTCGGCCTCAAATTCCGACCCCGATTACCTAAAGATTTTTTGGGATTCTAAATATGGAAACTGATTTTCAGACCAAGCTGATACCAAACTAATAATGTTTACTTTAGGTAATAAAAATCTATACATAATACTTTCGCTGGTGAATAAGGTCCTTTATAAATAAGGGATATCTTGCCTTTGGGAATCAGTCTCCTTGAGTATGACAGACAAAATGTAATAGGGATGGAATCCTACCACGTGTAATTTGTAAATAACTTGCAAAAAAGAAGCAGGGATCGCCTAGCCTGCCGATATAAAACTGATATGTAAAAACTAAACTTAAGCCCAAAAGGCATACAACTGACATTTCTAAAGTTAAGTGTGGATTTATTGTTGATTATCGATTGCATTAATGGTGAAGGAGAATCGTTATGAGGCGTGCATGTCTGAGAATTCTGCAAATAAATTCGATTGTGTGTGAAATTTACCAACCCAAATTTTTTATTAAAATGATTCACTATAGGCTTACATCTATCACAGGGTACAATGGTGTTTTCAAATGTCAGAGTGTCGGAGGGGAGCGAGGTTCCGCTATATAATACGTAACTTGCCCTTACCAACCCGCATTAGGCCAGCGTGGTGGACTAAGCCTAACACCTTTATTTAACCTTCGGGACAGTGTTTAATACAGGGCTGGTATTGTATCCGATAAAATACAAAATGCCTGGGTGGCGTAGTTGCTATTGCGTATGCTATACGATTGCTGTGCTGAGGTCTTCGATCCCGGGGTCGGGTAAAGTGATATTGGGTTTTCTGTCCCGAAATGCTCAGTATTAGCCCGGAGTATGTGCCCACCTATCACATCATGGGACGGTAATGAGCCCGGTGAAATGTGGGTGTACTAGGTACACCTCCGCCTACCCCATCGGGGATTAGAGGCGTGAGTGTATATGTATGTATGTAAAATACATAATATGCTCTCGAAATGTAGCATTAGCGTGTGCGGTCCGATCCGTACTGTGTAGGTTGACCAGGCCGGTTAAAACAAGGCGCGCATACCGGTTCATGCCAGGTGGATTATTGTGAAATGAAAATGACATCACAAATGTGCCACAACGTTGCACCAAAATTAATATAACCCAAGTATCGGTTGTTCTACTTTCAAGTATTAAATAACGACTTAACCGGCTTGTAATTTACTTACCGTTAAGTTTGACCAAAGGAAATTATAAATAAATACACCCAACAGTCATAGTTTGTACCCCACACTAAGGTAAACCTGTATCTTGGGTATCAAAGAGGGGCTACGGTCACACAACACCCAGACCCGAAACAAATGTCTCACACAAACATATGTCTCGGGAATCCAACCCACGGCCTCTCGTTTCACAGCCGGCTACTCGCCCGCTGCTCGACGAAGGATGTAACTGATGGCTGTATCCTACTAATATTATAAATGCGAATGGTTGGATGGATGTTTGTTACTCAATCACGCTACAACGGCTGGACGGATCTGGTTGAAATTTGGCACAGAGATAGATTATAGTCTGGAATAGCACATAGGCTTCTTTTTATACCGGAAAAATATACAGTTCCTGCGGGATAGTTTAGTTTTTCACAGAGCAAGGGATCGACATGATTTTTTGAATACTGGCAGTTCAGGGATCAGTAATGACATAGGCCACTTTTTATCCCGGAAAAATGTACGCTTCCTATGGAATCGCAATATATAGAAAGGTTTTTTTTTATAGTATAGTCCGACAAACGAGCCAGTGGTTCACCTGATGTTAAGTAATCTCCACCGCCCATGAACATCCACAATACCGAAAGTGTCATGTATGCGCTGTCGGCCTTAAAGTACAGGAATAGGGATTAGGGAAGGGAAGGGGGAATATGGGCCTCCGGATATCTCACCATACGAAACATGACAGTAAACTGTCACTTTACGTTGGTTTTCTGTGAGACAGTGGTACTACCCCGGTCGAGCCGGCCCATTCATGCTGTAGACAAATATGTCAACAGCGTGGCTCTACCACTTCCAATAGCTGGTAGGTGTAATAGCTTTTGTTGCCTCCATAGATTGTATCTACATACAATCTATGGAGGCATTATTAATCATATATCGCGGGCAACATCTAGTGATCTGTATATCTATGTAGTAATGAAATGTAATTGCACAGATATGGACAGATATGATAAACATGCTCGTATTCAGGTTAGCAGGCTATCAATGATCGAAATGATATGCTAAAACAACGTCTATTGTCTTCTCTTACAGATTAGGTTACAAGGCATAAATACCACATTGTTTTTTATTCTTGCACCGCATAGTTTCCACTCTCCACCTGATGGTAAGCAAAGTGCCGTCTCGTTAGAGTATCCAGTAGCGAGAGACAATCTATCCCTCGCTACTCAACACAATCATGCCGGCCGGCTGTCACATCCGGGAATAGCTTCATTTTCTTGACGGCCTTTATTATGTCATTCATAATTTTGGGTGGCATTTCTTCATTATTGAGCTGATTACAACGGGGTATTTCATCTCAATTCTCACCGCCCTATGCAAAAAGCGTTTGAAAAACTGCAAATATTTTTTAGTACATACATACATATATACTCACGACTGTAATCCCTGAAGGGGAAGGCAGACGTGTTACCAGTATATCCACTTGTCACCGAATGTATTTCGGTCCCATAATGCGACAGGGGGCGTGCCTATCGCCATACCGCCATACAATTCCAGACTCCGGACTGGTACTGAGTATTTCTAAGTAGAAAAACACTATCACTTTACCAGACCCGGGGATCGAACCCGAGACCTTAGACCAGTCCTAACGCAAACGCAATGACAACTGCGCCACCGAGATATTAGATTTAATATTTTTTTGTATGGGATTCCAGTCTCCTACGACATCTATAAACGTACTTAAGGGGATAAGAGCAAAAGCTAGTTTACAAATATAATCCCAATAAAACACAACGTAATTTACACCTCATCCCTGATACCCGGAATGGGTAAACGAGATAACGCAAAACACGGAGTTACCGGGATTCGGCTCGCCCGCGCCCACGCGTCCTTGGCCCTATTTCACCGGGAGCCGTGGCCTATCCCTGAACAGTTCTTTCTTCCCGGTAGCGAGATAAATATGTTTTATTGATGCTATGTGCCGACGTTTGTGTATTTTGTGTTATTTTATTTCGCTATTGAAGTTTGGATTTGATTTCTCGCAGATCAATCCGTATGGTGTTTTAAATACGTAATAGGTTCACTTGTTGGATTTGTAGTTATAAAATCTGGTGCGTATAGTAGAATAAGCATACATACATACATATACACTCACCCCTGTAATCCCCGAAGGGGTAGGCAGAAGTGTAACCAGTATACCCACTTTTCGCCGAATTTCGGTCCCATAATGTGATGGGGAGCCTATCGCCGTGCCGGCCACAGATTCCAGACTCCGGGCTAATACTGAGAATTTCTAGATAGAAAAACCCAATATCACTTTACCCGACCCGGGGATCGAACCCGAGACCTCAGCACAGCAGTCGTAAGGCATGCGATTATTACAACTACAACATACAAAATTACAACTGCGCCTCCGAGGCAGTCATTTTATGTGTTTTATATAAATAAATGAAATATGACTCGGTATTTTTTCTGAAGTTGCCTTCCAATATATAATTTCATTATTTTGTCATGCCAAAGAATAATAAACACATATTCAAAGTAATGGTTCGTCCCTAAAGGATATGATGCCAATAAACAAAGGGTCCAAACTCCAAATATATCATTTGATAGGGGTGAAAAGTAATATCTACATTGGAGACGCAATTTTGTCTGTTCCACGGCAAGTCAGGGTAAAGT
The DNA here is from genome assembly GCA_905220505.1 of Laothoe populi. Taxonomy (NCBI): domain Eukaryota; kingdom Metazoa; phylum Arthropoda; class Insecta; order Lepidoptera; family Sphingidae; genus Laothoe; species Laothoe populi. The sequence continues at coordinate 7,909,764 of HG992171.1, forward strand.
TTGGTCACCATGCCATAAAAACAAATACCCTTCCAATCGGCTCAGTAATATGCAATTAATGTAGGCATACAACAATAATATCTGCACTACTAATAAGGATAACCATTAATTTGTTTATTAAATATAAGTATGCAGCATGACCTTAAGATTCTGCATTCCGATGAAATTTTTCTACACCAAATAATAATATAGACTTATTCCTTTATGTACATTTTTAAGCATGAATGAAATTAAACATATAGATAATGTTTAAATTAATATTTTTATAATTTATGTTTTTCCTAAATAATTATTATGTACACAAACTGCCCTCCCCATTTTCTTTTCCCTTTTGAATTTTTTCCATCCCATGGTTGTCTTGAAAAGATCGCCGAGAGCGATAAGACCGAGCGATATGATTTAATTGTACTTTAAATCATTTTTGTTCTCATATTTTTCATGTATTTTAGTGTACAATAGAGTAAAAATAAATAAAATAAAATAAATATTACAAACTAGCATCGCGTGCCCATGTTTGGTTTACTGTAAGATTACGGACGGACGGCGGTGGAGACGTTTTTATACACGTGTTTACACTGAACACGCTTAGGCAAACGTCAACCAAGACGTTAGTAAATATTTATTTTTTATATCATTTATTGCTTGGAGTTATACCTCGAGGATCACTCAAAAGAAGGTTGATATAACCATGTTTATATAAGACAATTCCACCGCTGAGTAAAATGTTCCTTGTCTTGTCCTGCAGGGCAAAGTGACCACATGCACCTGATGGTAAGCGCAGTGCCGTCTAGTTAGAGTATCAAGTAGCGAGAGACAATCTATCCCTCGCTACTCAACACAATCATGCCGGCCTGCTGTGTGGCTTCTGCACAGTGGTGTAGTCGTCATGGTCTCTCATCCGCTGCTTCATAAATGCGAAAATATAATGCACATGGCAGAGGTGCAAATAAAAGATTATAATTATTTCATCCTATCCTACTAATATTATAAATGCGAAAGTTTAGGGATCAAAAAATGACATATGTGCCACTCCACTCCCTAAACTACCACTTTGCAAAAAAACATGTTGATCCCTTGCTCTGTGAAAAACTAAACTATCCCACGGGAACTATACATTCTTCCGGGATGAAAAGTAGCCTATATGCTATTCCAGACTATAATCTATCTCTGTGCCAAATTTCAACCAGATCCGTCCAGCCGTTGTAGCGTGATTGTGTAACAAATCCATCCATCGAAACCTTCGCATTTATAATATTAGTAGGAAGTAGGATAGGATTTATTGTTTATAGAGACCATAAGCCCATCTGCAGTGCGCAAGCCGTGCTTATTTTTTTGCGTGTGTAATATAATATAAAGCCCAGTTGGGGGTCGGGATTGAGGACCTTGGCCTATATACGGCCACTTCTCAGGGTCGCCACCCTTTCGGATTTCTCTATGTCCAGGAAAGGCTTTTAAATAATCAGGGTGAGCTTTAGGACCTTTTGGGCTTAAAATATTTATAATAATCTATAAAATATATTTTTTGTGATGTTTGTTTTCAGAATACATACATATACACTCACGCCTATAATCGCCGAAGGGGTAGTCCGAGGTGTAACCAGTACACCCACTTTTCGCCTTATTTATTACGGTCCCATAATGTGATAAGAGGCGAGCCTATCGCCATACCGGGCTCAATTCCAGACTCTGGGCTGATACTGAGTATTTAAATAGATAAACCCAATATCACTTCGATCAGAGATCGAACTCGAGACCTCAGCGTAGCAGTCGTATCATGCATGCGCAATTACAACTATGCCACTGACGCACGGAAGTTTTAAGAAAAAAAAAATGGCGGGAAAATTTTCGCCAGTCCTACTTAAACAATTTAAATCATGGCAGGCCTTTACCCGGCTCTCACCTCCCGCGCCCTTCTTCCCCTTTCTTATGGGCGTCGTTTAGATAAATTCGTCCCGGTTTACCCCGGCACGTGTGGCTTTTTTGTGACATACTTTAAAGGGCGAGACTGTTTATGTTTGAGAGATGTTTTTGCGTCGTTAATGTTTAAGATCCTTACATGTTGAGGGTTAATTAGGACATATATTGCAGAGTTGTGACCCGACGAAATGTTATATTTGTAAAACGGAACGTATGGTGTAAGTAATTTCAAATTAGAGATAATTATAAGACAAAATATGAGCTACGTTATTCGCAATCTTCTGGTTTTCTAAATTATTTCAAATGTTACTTTAGTAGCTAATTGATTTTATCTAATTTCATTGTGGATAGATTACGTGTACTCAGAAGATTGCGTCGCTTTACTGCTGAGTCAAACAAAATTCGTACATTTGTCAATGTCGATGCAAAACTTTTTAATATTAAAATTGACACGACAATTATCTATTATTACTTTAAACAATGTGTTACGTTACCTCAAACCTATTATCGAAAAAAATATAAATACGGTTAGAAATAAGTAAGTTGGAAGCCATTCAAATCTTGTTAAATGACAGAAGAAGGATGCAAGATGTGATTTATGACGTCACCCGGAATGGCCATTACGTTGGAGTCGTGCGAGAGAGATAGATATATTCCCAGCTCCCACCACGCATCCATCTTTGTTCTTACCAATATATAAAATAATAACTACAATTATTATTATTCGTTTCTTAATCAATTTTGATTCAGTTTTCGCAACAGAATTTTAATTTTCCTATTACTTAGGGTTATGTATCAAATATTGTACAAAATTAAATACAAAAATTAATCCATCCTGTGGGTGAGAGCAAATAAGTCTCTTATAGTTTATTGTTAGGAAAACGACTAAATAGACACAATACTCATGACAACTGTACACACTGTTTAGTGATCGAGATATAGTAATCATGTCAGCCTGCTGAGTAGCATTATTCACACTACGTCTAAAGGAACCAGGATTAACTGGGCACAAGGTGGGCGTCTAGTGAACTCTGGAAAGCCGAGGCGATCTCTTTTTAACAGACTTCTAAAAAAGGAGGAGGTTAACAATTCGTCGGAATCTTTTTTTTATGTATGTTGCCCGATTACTCGAAGACGCCTGGACCGATTCGAGAAATTCTTTTTTTGTTTAAAAGGGTATACTTCCCAAGTGGTCCCATTGGCACCAAGTCAGGATCTGATGATGGGATCTCAGAAAAATCAACGGCAACCCTCAAATTTTATAGTGACGCATAATTTGTTTGTTATTGAAGTCGGTGTACTTTTAATGAATTAAAAAACTTTTATATTGTAAACATTCACCCCGCTCAGTTTACAACTTATCAAACTACCCGTACTTATTTTCTAAAAAAACCGGGACTACCTTAACAATATACTATAGTTGCTTTACACGCGATTGCAAGTAATCTTTTGACAAGTATAATTATTTTAATATAAACCGGAAACCCTGACATGCTTCAATGCTCATATCAGCTTCAATGATTTATAACATCAGCATAAACAATATTGATATCGGTATCATAGTTGCAAAGGGTATTAACTCGAAAATTATGTAATTCTACGTTAACGTTGAATACAAAAGCTAAGTATTTTTTAGTATTGAAATTGATATAATAATAAATACACCCAACAGTCACATACATAGTTTTGACGCCACACTAGGTAAAACCTGTATCGTGAGTCTGTATGTCACACAAATATTTGTCTCGGTACGGGAGTCAAACCCACGGCCTCTCGTTTCAAAGCCGGCTACTCGGCCACTGCGCCACAAAGGCTGTCATAATGGTTGTTTTTGTAGAATAATAATACAAACAATGCATTTTCAAATTGTCGTAAGTAAATGGTATAGTGAAGTTTGTTTTGGTCTTTCAGTAACAAAAAAATGTAAGATTCGAAAAATTGCTTGAATGAATTGTGTCCGAAATAAATAAACTCTCTCTATTATATCATTACGAAAATGCCGTCGGCAAAATAAAATTTGCTTAAAACTCTACGTAGCAATTAAATAAACGTGATGTGGTTTAAAACTAAGTGTGCACTTTAATGGATTTATTTATTCTATTTATATTTCTTGTGTAATATATTGTGTTCTATACTGCGTTGTAAAAGTAAGAACTTTTGATGGCTATATTTTATTACTAGCTGTTGTCCGCGGCCCCGCCCGCGTTGTAGTTATTTTTGAAAGAAAAGACATAAAATCCACGGAGTCATCTGAAGCTATTATATCTAGGATATAGCTAGGATAAAAAGTAGCTTATGTGCTATTACAGACTATAATCTATCGCTGTGCTAAATTTCAAACAGATCCGTTCAGCCGTTCTGAAGTGATTTTGAGTAACAAAGATCCATTAATCCATACATTTGCATTTATAATATAAGTAATAATAATAATAGTAGCCCTGTATTAAACATTGTCCCACTGCTGGGCACGGGCCTCCTCTACTAATGAGAGGGGTTAGGCTTTAGTCCACCACGCTGGCCTAATGCGGGTTGGCAGACTTCTCAAACCTTTGAAAAACTCTCAGATATGCAGGTTTCCTCACGATGTTTTCCTTCACCGTAATATAAGTAAGATTTATAAATTATACTTCATTTATTTTAAACGCTGTTAGTCCTACAATAAATTAACTTTCATTAACTCGTTATTAATGATTTTTGAGTTGTACCATTTTGGTTTATTGGCATGCTTATAATGTTGTTTTATTTATAAACTGCCGGGAGAGTTGTTTAGATAATAGTATGTTTGTAGTATTGTAAACAGTTTACTTAGAGAAAGCTTTCGATTGTTAAGTGGCAAACGGTAATAGATGTTTGTTTTTAAAAGATTATTTTTAAAGTGGTCTCATGAAGTGGTTCTATGAACTGGTGAGGTGCTCTCGATTCCCAGGTCAGGCATTTAAAATTTGTGCTGTGTTTCCTAAAACATATGAGTTGCCTGGGCTGGGAATTGTTTGATATGGTGGTCAGCTTCTTATCATGCAATTAATAAGCTCGACGATCGTACCTAGTTACACCTCTGTCTATCCCATTAGAGGTACACGCGCCAATTTGTTATTAAGTAAGTGTCATAATAACGACTGATGATAGCCACATAGATATGCCAAGCAAAAATTAATTGCAAAAATAAATTAATTTCAAAATAAAAGTAATAAATTTGCGCGAGAATCAAATCTACAGTTTTTAATTCGGTAAAAAGTGGGTGTACTGGTTACACCTCTGCCTACTCCTTCGGAGACTCCAGGCGTGAATGTATATGTATGTATTTTTTCTCATAATTTGTTAATTTATCCAATATACTGATACATATGATATAGAAATAGATGTATAACATAATGTATAGAGATACATAATATTTAGACGTCCAAATTATTAGGCCCTGTGTTCTTTTAAGAAGCTATGTAAATTCATTAAAAAAATGTCTTTGATCCCAGGAATTCGTTTGCTTGAGAAGCGAGAAAAGCCTTGCCTACTGCTTTAACATAATTTTAAATTAAGAACTTTGTAAACGTTAACCCCTGGAGCTTGTGTAATTTAGTTGACAAGTTTAATGCATCAAATTTGTTTTTCTTTACAACTAGCTGTTGCCTGCGGCTCCGCCCGCGAGGAAGTTATCTTATACTATTTATAAAACCATTTCATCTTTCACAACTACTCTTTGCATAATACAGATATTCGTTCAAACAGGTATAACTTTTCATTGAATGCACCGATTTAAATGAAATAAAGACTAAATGTTACCTCGAGATACACAATAATTTTATTGTCGATTCTTTTGGCGTCATACAGTACTTTGGACGTGATACCTTGACAGACGGACAGACAATAATTCCAAAAACAATTGTTTTGCGTTCTACGTCGATAACATAACACGTTACAAACAAAATTTTGCATAATATTTAATGTACTGACAAAGTGCCTCTTCAGCTTTATTATAGTATAGAAGATATCTTCCGTTTAGTTTTAATTTTTCACTATTAATTGCGTTTTTTTTATCCTAGCACGGCAAAGTGACCGTACTGCACTTGATGGTAAGCGCAGTGCGGTCCAATTAGAGTAATAGCGAGAGACGATCTATCCCCCGCTACTAAACATAATCATGTCGGCCTGCTCCTTCACACTACGCCATGGGCAAGAAGGTGAAGAAGCGGTCGAGGGTCTATTGTCAGAGTACTCAGAAGGCCGCAAAATGGCCAAACATTGTACCCCAAATCCCGACCCCCGAGAAAAACCGGTGTATACTGCAAGTCACGGGAATGAAAAAAAAGGCAAGGTATAGTTTTCTTTAGCAATGGATTAGCAAGCTAAAGTGGTAGTGGGCATGGCACATAGCTAGTATAACCAACAAGAGATGGGGCAGAAAGTTCTCGAGTGGAGGCCCCCCTGCAAGGTGGACAGACTACCTCGTAAAGGTCGCAGGAACCCGCTGGATGCAGGCCGCTTCTGAAAGGTTGGCCGGGAAATCTTTAGGGGAACCTTTGTTCTAAAGTTGACTTCTAAAGGCTGAAGATGATGATGATAGTTTTCTTTTGCAAGACTCATAACTATATTATAACACACGCAAGAATCATCAAAATTAATCTAAAGCGAGCGATCTTCACGCACTGTTTACGGTAATTAGCTGAAAAATAGTCCGGCTAACTAGGTCGAATGTAAACAAACGGACGTGCGCATATTAAATCTAGCTATTAGTTTTATGCGGGCAGTAAATTATGTTTTGTAACTCATCAATGTAGAAAAGCATGGAATATAAGTTTTAACCATTCGAAGCGATTTAAAGTTAAGTTTAATTATAATAAACCACTGAACATTAAAGCTTTAGAAAGAACTCTCCATATATAAACAATATTCTACACTTTTTAATTTGGGTATCGTGTTATATTTATCGTGTTTTTTAAGTTTTTCAAATTACAATTTAATCATTTTTTTTGTCTCAAAGCGGCATCAAAAGTACTTATAAATTAAAAGATTATTTCCAAATCAAGACCACAGGATAAAACATCTAAATTAACATATTTTGTATTAACCTTAGGTTTATTTAGTTAATTAGGCTAGATTTAGGTTAGGATATAAGGCCAAATTGAACAAAACAAACAAACAAAACAAATACAATATGAACATATTGTATTTGTCATCAGTTCTTGATACGTGTGATTTTTTTAATGTAAATCGGACGTCTTGAAGATCGTGAAAATGATGTTCAAGATTCCGTTACATACATACCTACATAGATACACGTGAAGCTAATATGAAGCGTATAAAAATATATCTAAATACGTCTTCCTTATGAAGCTTTCTGTTTCAATAGAATTTCTATAAATTTACAAATTCTCAAATATTGCAAATTGTTTGGAAAACACAATTTCCTCATCTTTCAGGCTACTTTCCTAATAGCTATTACTTTCCAAGAAACAACTAAATAGTAAGATCAATTAGAAGAGGTTTAAAAGCAAGAGATCTAAAAGGTCCGTAACGCTGCGTCAATTTCTTTAAGGTTATGGATGGTCAAGGTTGTCCGTGATCATTGTTAATTGATCATGGTCCATTGCCACATTTACTATAAAAACTTCAATACCTTTGCTGTTCTATAAATCATGGTGAGAAAGTGGTAGAGCCACGCTGTAGACATATTTGTCTACATCATGAATGGGCCGGCTCGACCGGGGTAGTACCACTGTCTCACAGAAAACCAACGTAAAGTGACAGTTCACTGTCGCGTTTCTTATGGTAAGTGAGATATCCGGAGGCCCAGATTCCCCCTTCCCTTGCCTAATCCCTATTCCTGTCCTTTAAGGTCGACAGCGCATACATGACACTTTCGGTATTGTGGATGTTCATGGGCGGTCGAGATCACTTAACATCAGGTGACCCACTGGCTCGTTTGTCGGACTATGATATAAAAAAAAATGTTCTGTTATCGGCACAGTACTATAGAAATCTGTAACCGTGTCCAGCACTAAGCCCACCACAATATACTTGAGATCAATAAAAAAAAACAATCTTAGCTTATTCATCCGTGCGTGAATTATATAAAACAACTCTGGTGAAATAAACCTATAGATAGCAGCGATACCCTAGTTGGTTGCGGTACGGTCACTATCGAGACGAAAGTCGTATGTTCGTAACCAGCCGAAATGTCATACTCCTCTGACTTTTCTAAAGATGTATGTATTCGTTGTTAATTATCTCTTGCTTTAACGGTGAAGGAAAACAGTGAGAAAACCTGCATACCTGAGAATTCTCATACGAATTTCTATGGTACGTGAAGTCTACCGACTCGCATTAGGCCAGCGTGGTGGACTAAGGCCTTACCCCTCTCATTAGTAGAGGAGGCCTGTGCCCAGCAGGGGGACATTAATTATATTTAATTCAGGGCTAGTGGAACCTACTCCAAAAATCTTAACAGAAAAACCCTGTTAAAGCATTGCTTGATCGGGAATGGAAAGGACCTCCCAGTTATGATATGCTGCCAATACACCAAGAAGTCAAGAATATAATGTATATTTGTTTTCCCGAACTTTGAGCTACAGAATCGGTCACCTAGATCAGGCATTACGTCATGGTTTACAACGCTGTTTAATGTTGCATACAAATTAGATGTTGCGATAATTTTTTTACAAATGGACATAACAGACAATTGTTATTATCTAACTTAATTTCGTAGATTGTTTGTTGAATGCAGACGGAACACAATTAGGTAAATGATAATCCTTTCTCTCTAGGACTAGGACTAGGATAGGACTTAATGTCTGCATATGAAAAGTATTTGCAAAGCTCATTGGTATGGGTAATTCATTTATAAAGTAACTTTGGAATCAATATTAAAACTATAATAACCATAATTTAAAAACAATATCTTGTTGAAAATAAATTTTATAACAGTACAAAATAGCCTATATAGTACACAAAAGGTATCCAGTTCCTTATCTCTGAAAGAATTTCCAGAATCAGTTCAGTAGTTCGCAAGATAAGCCTCTCTTTACTAACCAGGAAACTTTCAATATTTGTAGTATTAGTATGGATAAATTATGATCACTTGTCAGTTCTTTTTTAGCATGTTTGGTGCCACATGGTTAGGCAAGCGCCTCTTCAACTTTTGCCACAGATTCTGCTGAATATTTTCTCTCTCTTTCAAGGTCACTCTTCGCGTCGATACTATTTGATAAATAAGCTATTTCGCGTACTGTTATGAATTGTTTCCATATCCTAAAAGCTCAAGTAAAACAGTCACTAAGCGTAGTCGGAGCGTTGCTAACATGTGAGGTTATTTTCGTGGTTGAAGCCACCGATGAGGATTCAAAATGCCCTCTTAACTACTTGGAGGGTTATTTTAGAACATATAAATATGTCTGGGACATAAAACTGTCGGCGGAGTCGTTGAAAAGCCAATGCATTTTAAGGATTATGTTCAATAATTTTGATACAATCTGTTTGAACACACAAAGAACATGGATTGATAATATGAAGGGATCTGGAGAGTTTAACAACCAACTATAACAATATGGTAGTTGACACGATATTTTTTATTATTTTAATTAATATTATATATAAACATATATAATATTACATATTTTATTTTTATATTGTCGAAAGAATTTTATAAATTGGCTAAAAATGGAGTTAAAAGCCATTGAAATCTGATAGATGGGGTATTGTCAAATGACAGAAAAAGAATGCACATTATGAGTCATGACGTCACCATGCAAAAACAATTACGGTGTAGTGGTGCGAAGGAGATAGTACTTTTGCTCATATCAACATTTAAAATAATATTTGCGACCTAATTTTTCAACCAATATTGTTTTCGCAAAAGGGTTTCTTTTTCGTTTTATTTTTGTTTGCATATCACGCACAAACATAATGTAAATAAGTCAACTCGGGAAATTACCCTATTAATCATTTGGACCTCCACAATGTGAATACATATTTAGTACAATATAAGTAAGTGTGTTTCTAAACGCACGCTCTCACGCGTCGGTCGATATTCTCCTAACCTACAAAATCATACTTTGCAGTAATTATTAGATTTAACTGATTGTGATGGTACATAATGTCTACTTCCTGCTTCTGAACATAACTTATACAGAAACTGTATTTACTTCGGTTGCACGGAGAATTTAGGGTAACGTTTTTGTTAGCTTTGACTTCGTGAACTATAACCTAATTTGTATCGAGTTCTTGTGTTATAATGTCAACTAATATGACATTTGACATTGAAAGACGTTCCATATTAAATATATAGTTGCGTGCAATGTTCACAAACATACAAGTATCTATAAAGCGCTTGGATAGAGTAGGCAAAACGATAATTCAGTCAGGACCTTTTCCATTCACTCCGACAATCCAGCTCTGTTCGTAGCCCCTAAACATAGAATACGAATAACTAATTAAGTGTTTCTCGTAAGTACCAATCGTTTTCAAGCTCTCTAGTCCTTGCAACCGTCTTGCAGTAATGGCTTTGAGTTATCTATTGGATGCACAAGTTCTATTGCAATATTTATTTCCGAATAATTTGGCATCTGGCAATTGCCAGAGTACTGTCAATCTGGCTTATAGTAATAGTTCGTGACTAGAATGATTTAACCATGTACTGAATATTTAAATAGACACCGTATGTGCACATACCTTGACGTTACCGCAGTGACACGTAAGCCGAAGACAGGTTTAATGTACCCTTGGGTTATATACAGATTGAGAATTTACGTGGTCTATTTAGATCTATGTCTGTGTATTAAGTAAAAATGTTGAATTTGACGCCATGTGTTGGATGTTATATGCACAGCACCTTGCCGAGCTAAACGATAACTGTGACAACTAAGTTAATGTGTAAGGCCATTCTCTTACCGAACTATCAGCTTATTTCTAGTTTGACTTTATAAAAAGCATCATGGTCCATTTTCGACGCTATTATATATAATTTGAGTATCGAGTAGAAAGAGACAATCTATTCCCCGCTACTCAACACAATCATGCCTGCCATTCACACTACAACATGGGCAAGAAGGTAAAGAAGGGGTCGAGGGTCTAGTGTCAGAGTACTCAGAAGGTAAAGGAAGGTACTCAAAAGTACACCATGTGTACGGTGGTCGCTATCCGGGCGGATATGAATATCCTACCACCAGCAAGTATTTTAAAAAACAATTATAATCCGCATGTAGTCGATTCCGAAATTAGAACAAAAAAATTAATTCTTTATTTAGTTCTGGATCAGATTTATTGTATCTGACTTATAATGATCTTGAGTAAGATTTACGATACTCAAGTAAAAATGAGGGAGGTCCTATTCTACTTGTTGGACACCCCACGGCTACGTCGGCCATCTGCAGTTCTCTTCGTTTGACATATGTTTTTTCACTAATGCAGTCAATTAGTCATGATGTCGCAAACACATGGGACGTTTCAACATGTGCCCAGTACGGGGGTCCAATGGTGCATACTGCAGTGTCATATCTGAATGATGGAAGTTCGTTATTTATGCTGTATTCGAACGTACATACATATACATATACACTTACGCCTATAATCCCCGAAGGGGTAGGCAGAGGTGTAACCAGTACACCCACTTTTCGCCGAATTTCGGTCCCATAATGTGATAGGGGGCGAGCCTATCGTCATACCGGGCATATTCCAGACTCCGGGCTGATACTGAGAATTTCTAGATAGAAAAACCCAATATCACTTTACCCGACCCGGGGATCGAACCCGAGACTTCAGCACAGCGGTTGTAACGCATGCGCAATTACAACTGCGCCACCAAGGCACTAAGGGAACGTGTATTAGATCTAATGTGATGAACGTAATTTTTACTTATAAGTTTTATTTTGATATTTATACAGTGGCGACGGCGAAGTAAGACGTTCATTAACGTGATTAGTTCGAACTTCGATTTTAAAACAGATAATTGTTTTTGTGTATTTTTATTCGGTTTATTAACGTGTATATACAATTCAATACATTACCCGGTATTGGATTTCAGGAGGTGGCACATAAGGGTAGAATGATATTTGTTTTTTCAATTTCAAAATTGATACAATATAACAAAAATCGAAAAACAAATCTAAAATGGAATATACATTTTCTTTTATTAGAAAACACATTCTTTCTTCCGTCAAACAGTCAAACCCAATTACTTATTCCTTTCTATAAATAGAAACCCTTTTATTTGTATATCGCTGATATATTAAATAAGTTTTATAGGTTACAGTAAAAAGAGTCATTTCTTATTACACTCCATTTGACACGTCATAACAATTCATTGTAATATTACTCTGATCTTTGAAAATTGACGTGTATATTTCATGTGTTAGAACTATTCTGTAGACACTTTTGTCTATAACATGAATAGATTAGCTCAGCTGGCCTAGCACCACTGTCACATAGGTAACTGATGTGATGACTTGATGTTGCTTTTCGACTTCTAGTTTCACTCCTTTAAAACCGTCAACGTGTACTTTTTTTGTATTGTATATGTTGACGAGCGAAAATAACTCACAACCAGGTGACCCAGTTACTCGTTTATCGACCTTTGAAAACTAATCCGCAAAAGAATAATGCTCAGTATAACAAAATTAAACAAGGTTGGTTTAACATGATTCGTTCATTGGATTTCAATCGAGCGTAAGCTTCCCTTCTCAAAGTACATTCACAATATTATCTCGCCATTACTGTTGTTTGTAATAAAGATTTCCATTTCCACGTATGTACGTGTGTTGATTAGATTGGACGGAGAGATCACGTATCTGCCGATGTGCCTTCGATATAATACCCTTTTGTGGTTTTCTGATGCCGGAAACTCGAATGAGGTGTTTTTTTATCATTTGTTTTATTAGGTTGGTATGTTTGCTTAGTGTCTGTTTGAAAGTTCGTAAAATGGTAGGTCTTTTATCGAGAGTTTTAAACTAACATTAACACTTATTAACTATAATAGTGTTAAACTATTTTTTATAATACTGTAATTGTCTTTTCAAAATCAACCAGAATAAATGGAAGTTTTCTTTTAAATTAAGTTCGTGAACGCTCTTCAAACATAGAAACTCTGCATTATCTATGATAAAAATTAACCTCAGTCTTCAGCTCCCTGGTAGGCTTTATCGATACTAAATTGAGATCGGTTAGGTTAAAAGTCATTAAGATACACATGCGTAGTTTGGATTGCATTGTATACAATTTTTTGTATTAATAATCTTTTTTCTGAATTTGTTCATTCATATTCTTAAAATATCAGTGACCTCTGTTTGTCCAGTTAAGAAAAAAAGTATTGTAAAATTGCCTTCAGTAAATAGTAAGGTTACAATTTAGGTTCATAAACCAACTCAAAGCTCTCGCTAAATAGGTCGGTTTCACTTCTTAATAAATGGCCTAATGAGTGCCTATCTATCTTATTAAATGTTATTTTCGTCGTAGTGATTGCAAATGGCTGTGTTTGCTCCGGAACTATCGTATTCACTCAAATCGCGATTATGATAGTTACCTATTATTAGCCGAATGCTTGTTTTTAAGGCTGTAATAGTAGATAGCCGGATGCTCTGCTGGCAACCGGTCGGTTCTAATTACGCTTGTATCAACACTAACTCCGTGATCATTCACCTTTAGTCAGTTTTAAGATCATCGCGTTATTTCAGCAATAGATTGTCATTACTTTATAACAAACTAGATGTTGCCCGCGGCTCCGCCCGCGTGGAGGTTGTTTTTGGAAGAAAAGGTGTACAATCCATAGACACATATTCAGCTATTACGCCTTCTTATATTTTGCTATGCCATTGGAAGCGTACATTTTTTCGGGATAAAAATTGGCCTATGTCATTTTCTGATCCCTAAATTGCCACTATGCAAAAATCATGTAGATCTGTTGCTCTGTGAAAAACTAACCTATCACACGGAAACTGTACATTTTTCCGGGATAAAAAAGAGCCTAGTGCTACTCCATACTATAATCTATCTCTGTGCCCAACCAGAGTCCAGCCGTTGTAGCGTGATTGAGTAACAAACATCCACCCGTCCAAACATTCGCATTTATAATATTAGTAGGATTTTTTAAAGGATATTCCTAATAGTAATGGAAAAAGAGATGTTCTGTAGTTCATAATACATAGATATCTGCGCCGCGGCCTGCAAAGGATTAGTGCAAGAAATACGATCGTAAAGCCTATAAGTCCTGAATAACATGACACATGCCGAATCACTGATATCAATAGTACAATTTGGGAATAATGGGATATCAAAGTATTGGAATAATAACAGCTCGCAACAATATTCTTTAGGGACTAAGGACAACTACTACTACTGCTACTCGATACTCTAATTGGACGGCACTGCGCTTACCATCAGGTGCAGTGTGGTCACATTGACGTGGCAGTATACAAAAAAAAACTAGTGCGGTCACTAGGAGGCGAGCTTATTATACCATACTAGGTTCTAATAATATACGCCAAGTATCCCCCACCAATCAAATAATTCGGTTCGAGTATTTATGAAAATAGTATCTTTGACTCATCTTGAGTATCGTTTCCAGGTGGCTTTTTAGATATAGATTTTTCATTACAAAGAAGTCAAACGAGACAGTGGGCATCTGTTAGTGAATGGTCACTGTCTAAGCTTGAAGTAAACCGATTCATAGTGACGCCAAAAAAATCGAGTTATCGAGGCTTGACTTAGAGGTTCTACTGTACAAGAATTGACCTTCAGTTGCAGCGTCGGTTGTGCCAGAAAAAATAAAACTCAGGATAAAATTTATCGCCTGTAGCATTTTATAGATCGCGCCGTGCAATTAATTGCGCAACGCAACCTAGTTACAGTGCGGTCTACGGTCGCAGATTGTCACGCGCCGGCGATCGCTAAATGCTCAGCGTGCAGTTTTTCTACTATCGCCGATACCTCGTTATCTGGACTGTGCCTGCTAGCTTTTGACCGCAGCCTCACATCCATGATTACATTTTGCCGTAGCTATTGGAGATCGGCACCATATAGAAAAGCACTTTCAGTTTATCCAGATTTACCCTTTTTTCCGTTAAACAATATTTTTTGGTCTATTGTGAACATTTAAAAAAGGTAAATTGGTCCAACCTTTAAAAAATTAAGCCTGTAAGCAAACAGATTTTACGTTTCATAAATATTTTAGTACGTTTTTTACTGACACTGGATAAAATAATTAATACTATCAAGAAATTGAGTTGAATTGTCTTTAAAACTATTTGTTATCAATTTTTAAAGGCAAGTTTTTAAATTTTAAACGCTTGACCAAAAATGTTGTTATGCCAAATTTTTTTTTAAGAGTGCAAATGACTTGGTAAGTTTTCCTGTATATACTTAGTTTGAAATTTCCAAATACTGCCTCAGTTAAAAACATACTGTATCTCTTAGCAGTAGTTATTAGAAACGGCGGCTGTATAAGTGTGTCGGAACTCGGGCACGGTGCGGCGTGAAATCACAAATGATGTACGTACGACTACGACCGCTAATATTAACACGTGAGCCATGGCGCGTACCGTCGCGGTCTGCTGCACCAACAAATTGTCGATGGAACGAAACTTATACACCTCGTACTATAATATATAGTAATGCCCGTTTTCACCGACCTTTGATTAAATATAGTTGGCACCTAATGCATATAGTCAAAGCGATACGTCTATTTAAATACATCTATTTTGTGTGCCGTCGCATAGGTTTAGTGAGTTAAGCGTCAGGGGTCACATAAATTTAAGCATACTTTGGCGAAACGAGCATCACTATCTTAGTTTATATTGTGTATGAAATAAGTAAAACGTACTACCTCCTTGAGAAAACTAACCTTAATGCATCATAATATATTAATATAATTTACCATTCCATTCGTATTGGCACAAAGAATTAACTAAGTCTTGATCACACACACATACACTCAGGCATATAATCCCCGAAGAGGTAGGCAGAGGTGTAACCAATACATCCACTTTTCGCCGAATTTATTACGGTCCTATAATGTGATAAGGGGGCGAGCCTATCGCCATACCGCGCACAATTCCAGACTCCGCGATGATACAGAGTATATCTAAATAGAAAAACCCAATATCACCTTACCCGACCTTGGGCACCCGAGACCTCAGCACAGCAGTATCGCATGCGCAATTACAGCTGCGCCACTGAAGCAGTTGAGGCTAAGTCTTGATCTCCGTCAATTCAGCCGTATTAAGCATAATATTAATAATACTAGCCCCGTATTAAACATTGTCCCACTGCTGGGCACGGGCCTCCTCTACTAATGAGAGAGGTTAGGCCTTAGTCCACCACGCTGGCCTAATGCGGGTTGGCAGACTTTTCATACCTTCGAAAAATACTCAGGTATGCAGGTTTCCTTGCGATGTTTTCCTTCACCGTTAAAGCAAGCGATAATTATTATTTTAATACACACATAACTTTAGAAAAGTCAGAGGTGTATGCCACTTGGGTTCCGAACCTACGACTTTCGTCTTGACAGTCCGTACCGCAACCAACTAGGCTATCGCTGCTATTATTATTATTGAGCATGCAGTTGCCGAAAGTACCCGCATGGCCTTCTAGGCTTCATATAGCACCTGGGGCGACCAGCATACAGTGTCTGTGTCTATATTATTAATGATAGTCTTTGATCTGGTCTTATGTCTCTTTTTTATGCTGGTATGGCAAAGTGACCACACTGCACCTGATCGTAAGCGCAGTGTCGTCCAGTTAGAGTATCAAGTAGCGAGATATAACTACACCGCCCTACATACTACTTCATGCCGGTCTGATGTATAGCTTCTTCACACTAGTTGGTTGGGGTACGGACTGCCAAGACGAAAGTCGTAGGTTCGAAACCCAAGTGGCATACACCTCTGACTTTTCTAAAGTTATGTGTGTATTAAAATGTTAATTATCGCTTGCTTTAACGGTGAAGGAAAACATCGTGAGGAAACCTGCATACCTGAGAATTTTTCGAAGGTATGAGAAGTCTGCCAACCCGCATTAGGCCAGCGTGGTGGACTATGGCCTAACCCCCCTCATTAGTAGAGGAGGCCCGTGCCCAGCAGTGGGACAATGTTTAATACAGGGCTAGTATTATTATGGAATTAAATTGACGCATTGCAAGAAGCATGTACAGTCCGCGATATGAATCTATGACATTTATTGAACTATTAAACAACAACATAGACAACAATTTAGAAATTAAAAGGCAAGATGCTTAAATAATTTCATTTTTTAACGATGACGTCATAGGGTGTGCCATATGTTTGATCTATGATCAATGTATACTATATTTTATAATATTATAAAGAGGAAAGATTTGTATGTATGGTTGTAACGAATTGGCTCAAAAAGTACTGTACCGATTTTAAAAATTCTTTCACCATTTGAATGCTACATTATCACTGATTAATATAGGCTATTTTAATTGCAAGAAAAAAAGGATCCCTAGTAAAACTACAATAATGTTACCGAACGTGTAAAAAAACTGTGTGAAAATAACCTCCACGCGGTTGGAGCCGCGAGCAACAGCTAGTGTATTTATAAAAGGACATACTTATATTGTAGGTAACAAAATTATTTTCATGATTTACAAGTGCATAAATTAATATTGTTTTTTTCTTTGCAGTCAGTCAATCGCCGGAGAGGAGACAGGGGTATGTGCGGTGTATATTTTTATTCATTTTTCACCATCCTATACTAGTTTTACCGAAAATTTATCCTACATGATTAGTGTACTGCCGCGGCCGTCTCCCTATATTTCTCTCATACAGAATGTACATATTATTATACAAAAATCCCATGGTATAAAACAGTGTCTAAGAC
The DNA here is from genome assembly GCA_905220505.1 of Laothoe populi. Classification (NCBI taxonomy): domain Eukaryota; kingdom Metazoa; phylum Arthropoda; class Insecta; order Lepidoptera; family Sphingidae; genus Laothoe; species Laothoe populi. Next base: position 7,927,500 of record HG992171.1, read on the forward strand.
ATAAGTTTCGCTATAAATCACAAATCGCATATTTAATTACCTTAAAGATGGCGTTGATTTTTAATTTGTTGCTTCCACTCAATTGTCTACATAATAAGATGCCATTAGATAACATTACTATTTTACACAAAATACAATTCTCCTTTCCACTCTGTTAGATTTCTAGCAATTTACTTGTTTGTTCGTAAAGTATGGTTGTATAAATGTTGAAAAACTCTTAACATTTTTATTGTAATCGTAAATAATAGTAACGCACGCGAAGGAAGAACAATAGGCCTAGATTTATACAACCCGGTTGCCAATTGGAAGTCCTGATCGCTTTTTACGTGGCCTACTCATCGCGTGCGATGCGCGCTCACAATTAAGCGTAGCAATTAGCGAGCTATAACAAAGAGGTAATGCACGCTCAAATATTCTACGGTGAAATATAACCATTCCAATGTATTTTTTGCTTACGTTTTTAAAAGGCACACCTTTACGGATGCTCGGTCTATGAATGTTGAATTAATGTTTTTTCATTTCAAATTCACAGTTATGGATGTCAGGTTTTTAAGTTATATATTAAAAAATATTTAAAAAAATTAATGAAATATGAATTTATTTTGAATGGAGGATAAAATCACATTTTGATATTATTTATACATTCGAAAAATATGTGCTATACATTTTTTTTCTCCTTGGCTTTAAATGTCACGTAGCAATACTTTTAGACAATATAATTAGTAGAAGAAGCTACACAGAAGGCCGGCATGATTGTGTTGAGTAGCGAGGGATAGACTGTCTGTCGCTACTTGATACTCTAACTGGACGGCACTGCGTTTACCATCAAGTGCAGTGTGGTCACTTTTCCGTGCTAGGATAAAAAAAGACGTGTGATGTTCGCGCGGATACCTCAATGAGTTCAATCGCCCCTGTCTCCCCGGCTGAGCCCTATATTTAATTGTTTACTTACGTAGTCCTATATTCTGAGCCTTTATAATGTTCATAAAGTCCGTATGGTCTTAAAGGAACCGGGTGTTATGCTCGTACGTCTGGTTACGCAGCGGACCATGGAGCGATTGTGGTGACCATAATTTTTGATAAAATTTAACATTTCATACTTTTAATTAACACATAAGTACTTAGAAAGAGGTATGCTCAGATTGTTTGGCCATGTGGAGAGGATGGATGAAAGGCGATTTACGAAAGGTATTTATTGTGCGAAAGTGACTGGAAGACTCGGTAGAGGGCGCCCGAGGAGAACTTATTGCAATCAAATAAACGATCTTCTCCTATAAGGGTAAATCAGGAGTACCTCCAACCGTCAAAAATGTATGAGAAGATGTATGACTATGGAAGAGGCGAAAGAAGTGTGTCAGGATCGTAGCTTGTGGCAGTCAATAGTCTCTGCCTACCCCCATGGGATACGGGCGTGATTGTATATGTATATGTATGTACATAAGTACTTAATGTATTGTTTTTTTACTTAAATAGGCTTGTATTTGACCACTATCTCGCCTTATGGTTAGTGATGATGTGGTCTACGGTGGAGCACGCTTGCCTAGAAGATACCTATTCACTCTTGACTTATAGGGAAATATAGACTCCGGCAAAGAGTTCCACTCTCTAACGGTGCGCATGATAAATGGACTAGCAAAACGCTAGTTTTGTTTTGTTTCTTCTTCTTCTTCTTCATGTGCCTCTCCAATTACTGAAGGTTGGCCGTCAGCTTGGAATATTCAATTTAGTTTCTTGCGAGGCGGAAAAGCTCTGCAGCACTCACGATGCCCGTCCACTCTCTAATGTTCCGCAACCAAGATTTCTTCCTACGTCCAACTCGTCTTTTCCCGGCGATCTTGCCCATTATTATAACCTGCAAGAGTTCGTATCTTTTGTGCCTCATCACATGTCCCAGATATGAAACTTTTTTGGCCTTTGTGATGAGTAAAAGTTGACGCTTTTGGCCGATTCGACGTAGGACTTCCTCATTAGTCACTCTTTGTGTCCAGCTAATGGCTAGCATGCGTCTGTAGCACCACATTTCAAATGCTTCTACACGTTTACTGAGATCCTCTTTTATTTTCCAGGCCTCACATCCGTATAAAAGCACGGGCCAAATGTAACAGTGCAAGAGTCGAGTTCGCAAGGAGATCTTAATGTTTCGATTACAGAGAATCGTTTTCATTTTATTAAACGTATTTCTGGCGACTTCAATGCGGGCTTTAATTTCCGTAGTGCTGTCCCAGTCTTCAGTCAGCCAGGTACCTAAATATTTGTACTTGCGCACTCTCTCCAGACGATGGCTTGCAACAGATATCGCGGGATCCAATCCAGCCCGTCTTGAGACAACCATGAACTTGGTTTTGGTAGCGTTCATGTTGAGGCCAGCCCTCACACTACATTGATTAACACATTCCACCATCTGCTGTAATTCGGCCTCTGTCGCCGCTATAAGAACTGTGTCGTCAGCATATCTTAAGTTGTTTATGATGCGGCCGTTGACTTTAACGCCACAGTCCAACTCTTCCAGAGCCTCAGTCATAATAGCTTCCGAATATATTTTAAAAAGTGTAGGAGATATGTGTATGTTTTGTTTAGCAAAATATTTTTTTTGAGTCACACATAAGTTGCCCGTGTTTGAAATTTATGCCCGATGGCGAGAAGCTACACATATCATGCGATGGAAAGAAACTGCAGATTGTGGGTATTCAATCTTACGCCAGTATTTCTGTTCTATTTGTATTAGTCTATTTTCTGACCCGGGGATCCGAGACCTCAGCACAGCAGTCATAACGCATGCGCAATTACAAGTGCGCCACCGAGGCACTCAGGATTATAAAACCGAATAACATTGATAAAATTGATTGCCCTAGTTAAAAATCCGACCTATCAGCTCCCACTCTACGTACAAACATCACGATTCTACGTTAAACAATTTGCCATTATCTTGTACTTATCTAAATATATTTTCTACACGTATTTCCCTGTCGATCCGTGAATAGAATAACAAATGTCCGCTTAATATAATGTTGCGTAGTCACCCGATCCCTTATGAGCGGTTGCATCGACCGTTCACGCTGTGGTGACCACGGCGCGGGCACGACTGTGATATATCCGTATAAAACAATAGAGTATAGCTGAAAGTTAGGGCATAGGCTATTGTCTTGCCAGGTTGTTGCATTTTGGTTTGTTGCAGTTCTTACGTGATACGTGTTTATATTATACAGTACACGTCATATGGATTGATAGTGTCTTCATTTTATTATTATATGAGCCTTTAATAAAACGATGAATTAACCTTTAATTATGAACGGTAGGCAGCGGCTCTGCTGTGCTCTGGGTCTGGCATTGCAGAAGTCTATGGGCGGCTGTGACTACTTACCATATGGTGGCCCGTCTGCTCGTCTGCATATCGAGGCACAAAAAAAAAACAATGTATGCGATTTCAATATATTTAATCATACATTATGGAAGCTATCTCTATAATATACGAAAGCAATTTTTTTTTAAATAATACTAATTATAAATCCTAATATATTTTAATGGACTTTGAGTCAGTGCTATCAATTATTGATTAAACTGCATTAGCTCTAGTTTTTAGATTTAATAAAAAAAACCTCATGGTACTTTTGACATAAATTGCTGTATCTTCAAATCTTCCAACAAAAAGAATCAAAATTAGTCCAATTTTATTGTTTGCTCTTGAAATCCCAAAAACAACGGGTTCCTATTTTTGGAATCATTAGGATGGGGATATTAACGAATAACACACACGCTTAATTAACTCCAGGAAACTTACTAATGAGGCAACAAAGTTATTTTCAAGGTTTTTTTAAAATTTGCCGCACGATATCTTACGTTGACTTCTCAAAGAGTGTGCATTGATTGTTAATTATCACTCGCGATAGTGAGAATATTTGCATACTTGAGAATTCTTCACATGAACTACCAATTCATATTAGACTATTGCCGGATTAAGACCTAATGTCTCCTCTTGGTAGAGGACATGCCGAGCAATAAGACAGAATATAAGGGCCCTAAACATATCTAAAAGTAATGTTCAATGATTTTTTTATACGGTTACATTTTCTATCCTGGCACGGTAATGTGACCACACTGCACCTGATGGTAAGCGCAGTGCAATCCAATTAGAGTATCGAGTAGCGAGAGACGATCTATCCACCGCTACTCAACACAATCATGCCGGCCTGCTTCTTTACACTATGCCATGGACAAGAAGATGAAGAAGCGGTGGAGGGTCTATTGTCAGAGTACTCAGAAGGCCGCAAATCGGCCAAACATCGTACCCCAACTCTAGATCCCTCACAAAAGCCGGATGTACACTGGCTGATCCCGGAATGCGACACACTTGCGTGTGCCACTATGACGGGTTATCCATCCTGTGTACGGTGGTCGCTATCCGGGCAGATATGAATATCCTACCACCAGCAAACTTATCAGTTATATAACTTATCGGCTACAATCTAGACGGTAAAGTAAGAGATTTGAGCAATATATTTCAAAAGACATCTCTCCGACACCCTGCTGAATTACAGAAAAGCCAGTGGCGGCCTCTAATTCGTAATGAATCTGAATAATGGGAACACGATCTCTGCCTGACTGTTTTGCCCAGGTATGCTGAAGCGGTTTACGTAGTGATAATGCTCTTTTCCTATTGATTCTCTTCGCAGCTCGTGCTTTATTTCGTCCATGCATGTATACCTTTAAATACCTGCACTAATAGTGAATTAAAGACCTAAATAGGAACTGTTTGAAATGGTTTACGTCCGTGAACTCACCACACGGCTCAACGGAAGACCAGCACTGGTTTTCAAACCAGTACGCGCTAAGTTAGAGGCCGTATTTCATACGAGCTTCACATGGTAAAATTGTTTAGTTTTAATATTATATGTTCTGTTATTTTTTAGCTTTTGAATAGACATGTACCTGATGTAATAACAAGATAACCCGTAATCATTTTTGAACCGATACACCATTACTGTATAAATAATTGTAAAAATGTAATTAACTAACGAGCATGTTAATTTATGTTCAAACATAACCGAAAGGTCGTATTTTGTCATTGTACTGTTAATTGATTACAGTTGATTTTCATAGACTCGATTAAACCGTTCGCCAGCTAAAATGAGTTTATTAATCGAGCTGGCCGATGTTTCAGGCTTGAGAGCTGCGAGCTGCGAATTAATTAACGACCGATTGAGTGTTGGGGTCGAGTTAGTATATTACCAAGCTTTGTCCGTACCTCCCTATAAGTAGTGAAAAATCAAATAGTAGAAAACATTGATTTTTCAGTTCAAGAGATAGTGATAGCTTTGATGCTTGTAGTAGATGTAGTGGAGAAACCCAGAAAGCAATGTTGGTCTGAGCACTGGATGTGAGTACAGACGCTTTTCATGGTGGAAAAGCGTTGAACTAAAATAGTACTTAGTACATCTCAATAACATCTTCCAAATAATTATATTACCTCGACTGATTCGATTGACTGCCTCCGTGGCGCAGTTGTAATTGCGCATGCGTTACGACTGCTGTGTTGAGGTCTCGGGTTCGATCCCCGGGTCGGGTAAAGTGATATTAGGTTTTTCTATTTAGAAATTCTCAGTATCAGCCCGGAGTCTGGAATTGTGCCCGCTATGGTGATAGGCTCGCCCCCTATCACATCTGATTACACCTTACTGCCTACTGCCTACACCTTCGGGGATTACAGGCGTGAGTATGTAAATAATTAGATTACACAGTATAAGGATTTATATCGAAATGATATTCACATCTGCACGATATGTAGTCTAATGTAAGAATTTCCTAGTTAATCAGATATTCCTCTTTTACCAACTCCTCCATATAGGTCTCCATAGGTATGCATGTAATTATTAATTGTATTACTTACTATGTGAGTTAAAAGGGTCATTTATTCTGTTCGAAGCGTCTGCGATATTGATATTGTATTGGCCTTGCATAGAAGCCGATATTACATTACCGGTGCAAAGTGAATTAATAACTCCAACTAATTCATTTTCCAATGCGTTTAGAGGTTGAGTATTGAGTTGGTTTTATTTTATTATTTGATTAAGGCCTTTTTATTATGATAAATACATTATTCTTTTGGATTGTAATTCTGAATAGATCAAGTAAGTAACATAGTTGTATATTATTTCGTCTAGTTCTTCATTTTATTGTCTAAATGATAAGGAATCGGAAATACCTTTAGCTATACACGGGATCCTCTTACATTGCTCAGGTGACAGTGATTTGTTTCTATACAATACATTTGTATGTATATTAAATATGTTTGTTGCAAAATGCATTATTAATATCGTCTGGTTTTTTATCATTATATTCGTAATCATCATTCTTGCTGAATTTGTTGGTGAATCCATCCAATGTCCATTTAGTAGTTTTGTAACTACAGTGCTACAATTAGAGTTTGATATAGATTTCGGAGGACTATTTAAAATATATTATTTATTTGTCTTATTGCTCTAATCGCCAGTCTATAACATATTTTGGAATATATTTATGAGCTAAATTGGAAATATTTTATTATAACGTCTAAAATAGTGTGTAATGGAATTACTTAGATTTCATATTAAGTAATTCAAATCTAGTATAGTTGCCAATCGTCTTGCGTCCAGATAGGCTTTATCCTTTATTTATGATTAAATTGCTTCTATAACGGCAAGCTTTCATAACACGTTCAAAACAAGTTGTAACATGAGTTACGAGTCCTTGGGTACACAGTACAGATCAATCATATCGAATAAATTACACGTTACCGTTAGTTACCGTCGTAGCGTGTGCCGACTGCCGAGTATTGATTCTACGGGATATAATGACAGGAGTTTGTTTGCCATTATAATAGACTAATTGTGGCTTTGAGTGGTGTTCCTTCCTTCCACATACTGATGTTTCGTACAAAGAATGATCGTGAGCACGTATGCACGAAAAACCTTTTTTTTCTTTCAATGATATTGTTATATTGTCTTCTTTTTTTGGTGGCGACTACGAGAGAGTAATAAATAGCTATTTGACATTAAAGTTTTAAAAATGCTGTTTAAGAAACCTTTTGTTTTCATTGAGTTTTAGTGACATCATACAAGGCTATATCATGGCTGATATTTGATCCCAGGAAACCCAAGCGTAAGGTGAGAGCCAGGCGCTAGTAGTGACTCGGTAGTACTAATTATTAGTTCACCATCCCTATGGGGAGTGGTATTCTAGTTGGGCAGATCCAAAAATTTTCCAAGACTATCGGGCTCTTGATGATTTTGATAACCAGTCATGGGTTTAAATATACACAGACTATGTTGATAATGACCGTACGAAGTGTCAATACATATTAACGCCTTTGCCCTGCATTAAATCAAACCGATAAGAACAGAAGTTCAAACACACATGGTAGTTAACTGAGTTCAAGAGCTCTATACATCTCGGGTCATTTCCTGTGTGCCACTGATATAAACACATTTCTGTCAAGCAAAGTGTCTGACGACAAGCGACCACTGTTGACGGCGGCAGTTTGGAAAGGATTGATTCATATGCTATCTTAGAAGCCGTTGTTGAGAGACAGGAAGTAGTTAGTATGTTGCGTGGAATCATTTTGAAGTTGATTTCACTTTTTGGGTATTTCTGTTTATAAATTGTGCTATTTTTAATTTCCTTTATGTCTCCACATCCAATATTAGTACTACTTTCTGATTAATTATCACTAACTCAGTTTTAATTTGGGCATCATTTTGTTAATATGAGAAACTTATAAAATTCTCTTTCCCACCGGCCTAGACGGCATACCGACTGAACCCCGGGATGTTCTCTCCTTTATGTCGAAAACCACGGGGTACGTAATTGCATGCAGCTGCAACCTCCGCAGGAGTCCGCCCCTGTACAGGGCCCATCACGGTCTAAGCCTCTAAGGAATGGACCTCTTAGACACAGCACCGGAAATGCGGATTTCAAATCATGTCCCTATTCTGCTCATAACCTCAACGATCAAAATTTATTTGATCAATTGGTATTTAGTAAAATATTGATACCATCCATAAAATCTAATTCATATTTTTATAAAATTCTGAACGAAGTATAGGCGACATGACAGGGCGAGGTGCCTCATGTCAAGTATCGTCTGCCCTTTACATGATTTATAGCTATAATCTCAACAGACAGTGAAAGATCACGTTTAGAGTTTATTCAGTAAAGTGACAAATCTCTTCAAATGGCTACGTTGTAAAAATAATTTATTTTATATCAATCTTCACATATAGTTGCGACAGTGATGTTATATCTGAATTAAGATCTGTGTTTTGTAGGAATGGCCACGTTGGTTTAGGATTTGACAGATCTTCAAATGTGCTAATGAGTTGCAATGACCTACTTATTACTATGTAAACGATGGTTGCTAGTCAGGCGTGTGCAAATTCCACCAAACTGAGCGAATGGTTTGAAATAGATTCTTTACTTGCCTGAATGTGGTAGTCACGCTGTAGGCAGTTTTGTCTAGAGCATGAATGGGCTCGACCGGGTTATTACCACTGTCTCAGAGAAAACTGACGAAGTAAAAGCCTACTATTGCAATTCTTAAGATGAGTGAGGTCTCAGGAGACCAAATTCCCGAACCTCATCCTCTTGCTGTATGCCCGGCAACGTCTAATGATTATTGGCGTTAATGGACGTGAGAGAGATGTGAGGTGAAGATTATGGAGGTCCTTCCACCATATCATCCACTTCCATATATGCCTCTGCTATAAAAAAAGCGTATGAAGACAATCAGGTCGCTCACCTGATGTTTACCTCATAATATCTAGTAATTCCATTGGCTCTAATGTCCATTAAACCGGAACACAATAGCGGTTACACATTGCTGCTTGGCGGCAAACACGAAGCGGCAGAATGTTTCAGTTACTTCCTGAAATTGACATTACATAATTTAAGTTGATCTCTGAAGAGGCAGTCGAGATGCAGCTAATACAATGCAGGGAGTGAACAGCGTCCCACGTCATTCTGAAATGCGAAGGCATAGCTACACAATGGGCTGAAATCCTGAATACACTGAGGTTGAGCTGAGAGGTTTGTGGATACACCAGAAGTATCCTGCGCTTCAAGTCGGAGTTAGGCTGGCTAAACTTTTAGCCGGCATCGACAGCACGCACAATGTCCTTTTAACGAGCTAAATGCGGAGCAAGGATCCACAACCAAGACCAAGATAGCAGCGAGTAAAGCTATTACCATTCTTATTTATATATTTAGACGCTGCCACTTTGTGCAGTCTTGTGCATCTTCGATAGTGAGCCCATTGGCTTTGGTTATTCTCTGATACCTCAAATGCATTAATAACCATCGGCTGGACGCTATCATAATATTGGGCAATTTTTTTATTTCTGGCCATTCGTTTATGTTTTAAAATCTCATCGAAAATTCTCAGACCCGATATCTAGCCCAGAATGGCTTTACAGCCTATGAACACTGCCACTAAGTAATTTATAATCGAGCAAACGATATGCAATTTTTAATCATGTTTTTATCTAATCCATGACTAAACGCCCATTTCTCTTAACAAGCACCGTATCAGAGTCTAGGAAATCTAGGTTTTAGCACGAATCTGCAGCTACAACTTTTTATTATCGGGCGAGGTTATCGTACTTTGTTACGTGGAAATATTCGTGATGAATTTTTGTGACTTTTTTATAAAAAAATTGTATTACGTTGTCACGCTTGCAGTTGGTTGGTTTTTGTGGTATGTTCTCATGCGATAGTAGTATTTTAGTTTTGTAACCTTGAATAAATCGTCGAATTCCGTTTTGCCTAGTTTCATACGGATCTATTTAGTATATAAGTTGGTGTGGCAAGTGACCGGGCTAGTTTAAGTTATCTTTTTTATAGGCTTAATATTAGCTTCAACTGTGTACAGTATGTGACGAAATCTTTAACGTAATTTTCATCACCTTCAAGGCGTCCGATTTACTTCAAAATTTTCGCAAATTTGGCCTTACATCCTAACTAGGATCATCGGAATATTAAAAAATAATTTAAATTTGATTGTAAAAAACGTGGGGTGCTTTTTACTATATGCTGATAATAACACTACTTTTATAAACTAGCAATAAACTATTTTTAAGTTTTGATTTTAAGCATCCCACCCTTTTCTTACAATCAAATTAATCAAATTGTTTTCTTCTTTTTATTAAACCTATTACTGAATGAGAATACAGAGAAGCTATGTCTTCCATCCAAGACATAATATTGGGCATTATACTTTCGTTTTAGACGGTGTGGTCAATTGAGAGCCAGGAATTCATACAAATCCCTTAATGTCTCTAAGCCTATACTTATATGAATCTGTATCTACACTTCATAGCCAATTCTGATAAAACAAAACCTTCATAGATGTCTAGCCAAAATACAGTCTAGTCTATGGATGCAGTGAGTGCGGTTCGTGCGTTAAAATCGATTACATAGCGGTTGGCTGTGAGTCTTTTTTGCTCATATCAGCAGTTTTACTACACTCCTCTCGCAGTCATTGAACTCATCTATTATCGTTTTTCAATTTTGCTCCCATTCTTTCCTGTTTATGATAGTATTGCGATGGGTATTATAAAGGGCTACGAATAGTGTCTTGGGTTTGAAAAGCGTGAACATCGATTTCTTTCTCGAGCAGTCTTGTCTCAGTTTTTTAACCAACTTCAAAAAAAGGAGGAGGTTCTCAATTTGTCGGAATCTTTTTTTTTACGTATGTTCCCCGATTACTCGAAGACGCCTGGATCGATTCGAGAAATTCTTTTTTTGTTTAAAAGGGTATACTTTCCAGGTGGTCCCATTAGCACAAAGTCAGGATCTGATGATGGGATCTCAGAAAAATCAAGGGCAACTTAATTTTAATCAAATTTTATAGTGACGCATAATTTGTTTTTTATTGAAGTTGGTGTACTTTTATGAATTAAAAAACTTTTTATATACCAACTACTGTCTTGAATGCAACTAGCAAAGGAAATATATTTTGTTCTTCCATTCAGAAAGTATATTTTATGTTAAAATTTTCTATAACTACATATTGCCGTATATTCGATGGATACGTTCGCGTCTCAGCTTACAATATATGTAATTACTGGAATAAGTCACAGCCTTGCGGTGAGGAACATAATGCTAAGCAACACGATACTGCCATACATTGTTCCTGCAATGTATTCGATTGAGATGCTTTAAAGCTACTATTAAGCGAAAACTAAGTAATAAAGCCTATTACAAAATTTCTGAATATATAGATGACCGAAAGGCTTGGGAATAAGTTATCCTATTACTTAGAAGTTAGTCATTAACTTATTATTGGGAACTTTATATGTTTGTATAAGAGTTATATATATTAAGTTATGCCAATTTATTTGCTTAACATTGCGAACTTATATGCCTTACATGACTTTACTTGATATTATTGTCTTAGTATTTAATTGTTGTATTTAGTCTGGGTATGCCATGCTCGCTAAAGTGTCTGTGCTTGCTGCGGCGCCATGTGCCAGGTCGGTCTCCTCCCTGTAACATGGTTGAGGAGGCCGATGGCTGACACATGCGTCACTACTCGTGATCGGGTGCGGCTCGTGTGGACTGGTCTGCTCAGACTATTTCAGTAAGGACCAACTGCTTTAAGAAATCGAGATTTCACTCTCACGATGGTCATGTGCGGCACTAGGTGCTGTAATGAGTTTTATTTCACAATCTTGCAATAAGGCAGCTTAATACGCATTGAGCTGCTCTAATCTAATGTAATTAAAGTAAAATTGTATAATAATTGTATTACCAAATATTGTTAACCAATGTTGAAAAAGAGCAACGCTAAAGTTTCTTGCCCGTTCTTCTCTAGCGAAACTGCATTCCGAACTGGCGGTAGAGTAAAAAATTGACCGAATCTAAATAATGTATAACATTTCATGGATTCAATAAATATTTGATTTTGATTTTGATTTATTATGGAGTCATGATAATATGTAATATCTAGCTTTATTTAGAAGCTCAGAGATGTGGCAGTAAGGCAGACTTATTACTACTGATTCTTCTTGGTCGTGCACTCTTGGCAGAGTGGTCGTGGTTACGTCGGGTCTAGAATAATTTGTAGTAGCGGTTTTTGTGATGCGTCTCCATTGATCTCTGTTATGAGCTTTGCGAGAACATTCCGTCATTGTAGAGTGTGTGATGGATTTAATGAGGTCTGACCATCTTGTCGGAGGGCGACCACGGGATCTTTTACCTACCATTATACCTTGCACCACCAGACTGATCCATCTATACTTACATATAAATGCGTAGAGTTTGTGAGTTTGGATGTTCTTCACAAAAACAAAACAAAACAAAAATGTTTCACTGTTGGTAAGGTATATTATTTCTGACTATATACCTACTACTTCTTATAATAGTATATATGTATGTATTTGGTAAAAATATCTCCCACGCGGGTGGAGCAGTGAGCTGTTCTAATCTAATCTAATGTTAAGTAAATTTTACATAATTTCAGTTATTCCTAAAGGCTTCTTATCCGTTTTCCTCTAGCGACTTACCTCTGAATCACAACACGCAGGCGGAGCCGCGGGCATAGCTAGTAAGATATAATAGGCCGAACCATAATGTTACGGTCAGTTCCAAGGAGTTTGAGAAATTATTGACTCAATCGCTATGTATAAAATATATTATAATATAACTTCATTGCTGAACTTTTCGAGTCTCTCTTAGTCCCATGAGAGATGGTTATACGGAACTCGCTGGCCGTTCGAACCAGTGCCATTCCGAGCAACGCGCTGGTAAGTTGGTCCCGGGAGAAATTATGGAATGCTGCCGGGATCGCCAATGCCTTTTTAAATTTAGACTCAAACAATTACAAGAAGGTAAGATCACGGTGTCTACGGCAGCACGAGTTATGTGCCTTCCATCCAAGTTGTCTTTTCGGTATACGTCTCTGACGTAGGACTCGTACGTGTGTTAGGAGAACTCTCATTTCAGATACTCAACTCACTTATGTGACTCACTATCACTATCACGTATCTAGACGATCTCTACAATTCTAAGTGACAGTTTAAGTCCGAGCCTTCTAGAAGTCGCCTCAGAGTTTATTCGCTATCATGTATTTAGTTTTCTCGCCAGAGTTCCATAAGCAGCCATATTTTAGGCGAAGCTGTAAAAGTAATTACATTTCAGATTCTCAACACATTGATGTATCAAGACGGTCCTTACAATTCCAAGCGACGACAGTTTAAATGCAAGCTTCTAGAAGTCGCTTTTGAGTTTAATCGCTGTCAAATATTGATTTTTATGGCTAGAGCCCTCTAGAGCCTCATTGAAAGCCATATGTTAAGTGAGGCTGTAAAAGCAATTAGAGACTAACAACATGAGTCCGTTCGAAAAAAATACAGTTGCTCTTGATAGTTTAGCTTTAATTAATCTCGGTAACAGAAGCAACATTGTCATGTTTACATTTCCTCGCTGTTGTAAAGCTTGGAGTCTAGATATTTCTGTTCAAGCACCCAATGAATCGATGTTTTTATAGCCCCATATAAATCGACTGGGGGACCGTTATGTCGTATTTATCGTTCTTTTCTCCGGTTTTAATGTCGCCGAGCGCTTCTGTTTGCATGCGTCTCTATTAAATGCTCCATCAATGTTCCATTGTGATTTCGATGAGTTTTACATTTACAAAATGTATTGGATGTGGAAGTTTATTTTTCTCAATCTTTGTTGCGCGTATTTAAAGTTTGGCATATAGAATATAGATATCGTATATGATGAATCCAATATGTATATCACATACCATTAGCTCTTACAAATTGAAATAATTATTTGATTTAAATATGTTGAATACTTTTAGAGATTTCTGTGTCTGGTATTTATTTGTACTTTGTGCACGTGGAGAAAAATTTACCGTATTGACTTGTTCTAGCGTTACGGCAAAGTTGGCTTACAACGCTCAGACACTAAACCAATATCTGTCTGTCACACAAGCATTTGCATTTGCATTGCTGGTGGTAGGATATTCATATCCGCCCGGATAGCGACCACCGTAAACAGGGTGGAAAACCCGCCATAGTGGCGCACGCAAGTGTGTCGCGTTCCAGGATCAGCCAGTGTACATCCGGTTTCTGTCGGAGGTCTAGAGTTGGGTTACGGTGTTTGGCCGTTTTGTGGCCTTCTGAGTATTCTGACACTAGACCTTCGACCGCTTCTTCACCTTCTTGCCCATGGCGTAGTGTGAAGAAGCAGGCCGGCATGATGTTGGGTAGCGCGGGACAAATCGTCTCTCACTACTCGATACTCTAATTGGACCGCACTGCCCTTACCATCAGGTGCAGCGTGGTCACTTTGCCGTGCCAGTATAAAAAAAATATTGCCTTGGTGCAGGAATCGTTTCCTAAAAACCTCTTAATTCAGAGCTCACTGCGTCAGTGCGGCTGTCAATTAGTCAAATTACCACTATATTAATAAAAACACCGGAAAATTGCTTATGTATTAACCTCCTTTTTGTCAGTTCAAATGTGACATAGTCAAAATTAGAACATCCATTCTGCACACTAGCGCCATCTACCCGTCTCGATAACCCAACTCAAATAATACTTCAATATACAGGGTGTCCCTGGAAGTATGGATCAAATCGATTAGGGGTATGGGCAAGGTCATTTCCAAATTTTTAACCCTAAAAATGTTGGTGCAATTTTTACGGTTCAAAAGTTATGACCAATTTTTGTATTTTTCGCAGTGCTCAAAGAAAAACATCATAAAAAATAAACTATCAGAGCTAACAATGTAATTTTTATTTAAAACGTTGGTCAAGAGTGTGCCTTCCTGACGTAATACTTTTGCGCAGCTAGAAAACATGTGTTCAATAAGAAAAAATATTTACTGCAAGTTTCGGTCTGGCACAAATTTAACTCAATTTCCGAGCGATTTTCATGGGAAATAGTTACACTAGCGACAGATGACTACGTATTGAGAGACTTGTCCAAGTCATAAAGATTATTTGGAGGTATGAGTCACTGGGATATTCTTATTAGTTTGAAAGTTACAGAATTTTATTTACAAGGACGTCGCATTTTTAAATTGGTCATAACTTTTGAACCGTAAAAAATTGCACCAACATTCTTAGGGTTAAACATTTGGAAATGACCTTGCCCATGCCCCTATTCGATTTGATCCTTACTTCTAGGGACACCCTGTATAGTCATGTCAAGATCTCGGCCGCAACTCGTCCAATTGATACTAAACAGTTGTCCGGCACTCGGGTGATGGCGTCTTCACACGGGGATAGTGGTTACACAATCTACTAAGATTCATATCACTAGATAATCGATCCTTGAGAAATCTCAGAGTAGACTCTTAAGAGTCATATGATGTGGTCTGAATTAGATAATTTATTGTCTAGTGGCATCTGCGTGATAATATCACAGTACACTCGTCGGCATTCCCGTTATTTGTATATCGGAAGAAGCGATCACAATTTAGTCAACCTCTCGTCGATCGTCGTTTTTCTCGTTTTTAGATTGATCTTAATTGCCACAAAAACCGTAGTACTTTTGTCAAGTGAAATATATGTATACCGGGTGTCCAAGAAAATGGCGCAGCTGCTTATATACATTATAGTATAACGGGAATGCATCTTGAAGGATAAAGTATACAGCTGAAAGTTCATGACCTGACATAATTTAAAGGGAAGTCTATTAAAATTTCGTTGCTGGTGAAAAAAGTTTTCATGGATTTTTTCATTAACGATTTAATCTATGACGAAATTAAAAAATATGTGAACCTTAAAATGACTTACTTTCTAACTGGTTTTATGCGGAATAGTTGAGATAATAATTGAAACTTTAAACTGTTATAACTCCGAAACAGATATGGTTTTTTCAAAAAATATTTTATTTTATTTTATTTTATTATTTGAGGATTGCCAACAAAGTTTACAATATAACATACATAATAATAACAATCAGATAATAGAACTAATTGCAACTCAGACTACAGGCAACCACAACATGCGTAATACAATTTCACAATAATATTAATTAATTAAACATTTATAATGAAACAATACAAAGAGAGGATAGATTTATCAGAATGTGAGGACCCCAGTCAATCAATCTCACCTAAAAGAGTTTTACATGTGAGGTATTTAGTCTAAGGCCTTTAACATTCTGATAATAACAATGAATAGGTAATTTAAATGAGAACATAAAATTATACAAAATTAGAACAATAAATTAATAACTAGCTAACAAGTGCGAACAGCATATTTAAAATATTTGGAAAATCAAAGACACTAAAGTAGCATATAAAATATTAATAATAAAAACAAATAACGTAATAAAATCGTGATAATACTGTGCAATCGCGCCATAGAACCTATGCACTGGTATTAACACAACGTTCCAGTTAATAATATTTTATTTTATTCCAAATCAGCCAGTGAGTCTATTGACTTTATCAATACATACTCAGATGTCTCAGTTTTCCGCACATATATTTTACCATTTTTAATCCATACGAATCTGTAACCTAGGTATTTGGCCCGAGCTCTAGTTGCCGCATGTAGACTCTTCATTATCGGTGAGAGGTGTTCTCCAACGTACACCGGACGTCGCTCCCCTCCAATTCCGAGATGACTGCTGTTGAGCTTGTCTGCATTGGTGGCAGCCTTCTTATTGAATGTTATAGCTGCAGCCAAAAACTCGTCACGAACTCGGGGGCAGCTAAACTTCACGACAACAGAACGCGGCCGTTTATTTTCCTTGTGTAGTTTAGAGATCCTGGTACAGATGTGAATATCAGCTTCGTTGAAATTGTAATTAATGGTAGTGGCTATTTGTTTGACTGTGTTGAACAGATTTTCCTTGTTGAACTCCGGTATACATTGAATTTCCAAATTTGTGGCCCTAGAGTGCTGTTCAAGCTGCGTTACTCGAGCATTGAGATTCGCAACAGTCAGCTTGAGATCTTGGTTTTCAGACTTCAATTGTTCCACAGCATTAACATTTTCTTCAGTGTTCTCTCTTAATCTTTCATATCTGCATTCCAAAGCGCAGATGGACTCGTCAACTCGACTCAGTCTGTTTAATATTTCAGTGGTTTTAATATCAAACTCACGAAGTATGCTGGCTTTAAAATCTTCTAACAACTCCAACATCTCTTCACGGACAACTTGACGTATATCTTCTGGCGACTTGTTATGCGACATGTCTCTTTTCCTATATGTTACGTTGCTAGATTCTCTTTCGTTCGAACTACCGTTACGAATAGGTGTGATTTTAGTAGTTTTAGGATGTTGTTTCGGCAAAGTAGGATTCATATTGTTATCTTTGATTCAAATGAATTTATAGTTAATTGGTCACCAAATTATAACTGAACGTCTTTTACTTTTTATAGTTTATTATGCACTATTCTGAATTAATCTTCTGTTGCGGCGGTTGGCATCGATTCAAAATGTCCGCACTTGTTTCGCTAATAACTTGAGAATACGATCACTTCATACTTGGATAACACTTGATATAACTCAAAATGCTTGCAGTAAACGATTTACTAAGTTTCATCACCAATAAACAACTATAAATAATTTTACGAATTATTTAAATACGCCTCTCTTATATAGCTGACGATTAAAATATAACATAATTATAACATATTGTAGTAGTATATTAGACAACCAAGATATTTTTTTATTAGCATATTAATATTATGCCCTTGCATCCAGGGAAGCAGGTGCGCCATTTTCTTGGGTACCCGGTATACAGGCCTATAATTCTCGAAGGGGTAGTCAGCGGTACACCGCTGGGTGGGTAAAAGTGGGTACTGGTTACAACCAGTACCCACTTTTCGCCGAATTTATTACGGTCCACAATTATTTGTTTAGTCCACCTACGATACACTTTTGACCTAGTGTGGGATCTGGACTATGATTGTGACGGTTAGGTGTATTATTATTATTTATTCCAGTTCTATCCTGGCATGGCAAAGTGACATCTGTACCTGATGGTAAATAACTACACTTCAGTTCAAATATAGTTTTAACCGTAGAGACATCGCGGTTTGTGGTCACCACAATTTTTCCTGAAGTACCTGGAAATATGAAATGAAATGAAATATACTGACTGATCCCGGAAAGTTATTCGCTATCCAGTCAGATTTCAGATAAAGAGTCCTTGTGCGAAACAAACGTAATGCCCGATAGTTATTAGAGGTCGTTTGCATTAGTGCTACTTTATATTGTTCGTGATTTTCAATTGATATTGTTAGAGAGTCAGTATGAAGGTTTATATCCGTCGTTTTAACTGATTGACTATTATTGACACGCTCGGCCGGCGAGTAGTCTGTGTAACAAGAGGTCGCAGATTCGATCTTCGAGCTGAGATGAACGTGACAAATATTTGTTTCGGGTCTGGGTGATGTGGGACCGTAAATCGTAGTTCTTGATACCCATGATACAAGTGTAATATACACTGAAAATATTGATATATCAGGACTATGTGCTGGATGCAGGCCGCTTTTGACGGTTTGGCCTGGAAATATGTTCAGCAGTTGATGTCCAAAGCCTGAAGAAGAAGAAGAAGGACTATGTTGTGACGTTTTTGGGACAAAGAAGTTGGAGCAACGTGCCGTGCGGAAATATAGTAAGAATCCGTGAAAGTCGCATGACATTTGAGGACACATACCGTTCCCCAATGGAATACCGTTCAGAATTGTGTTTTCGTCGAATTTACGAAAATGGCTTTCCGTACGGGATCTGAACTAAGAGAAAAATGGTGTCATGGCCGCTTGAATAAATTTATTTTAGACCGCTGCAAAGGGCGGATTGGCTATTTTCAAACATTAGACGGCCTGTGGCGCAGTTGGCGAGCGAGTCGACTGTGAAACGAGAGGCCGTGGGTTTGATTCCCGGACCACGAAAAATGTTTGTGTGATCAACAAATATATTTTTTGAGACTGAAAGTCTGAAAGTGATTCCTGATACTTATAACACAAGATAATTATATCTTACTGTAGGGGCGAGACTGTTTGTGATTATATAACGGATCTTGCATCTGTGAGCTAAAAACCATTAACAACTGACCAAGACTCATCCAGTGGCGCCATTATGATCCACCCTCGCGTCCCAGTTAGTGACGTCATTCTCATTGTTCCCATCTTAGCATTCAATGCGGCTCAGACTTCAAATGAATGGCTCTTGCGTATTCATGCGTCATGGGGATGACTCTGTAACGCAATACGGTTTAGAAGGGTGGTTATTGATTAATGTGCTCGCTTGGATAGGGGAATTGCAATGGTCTAGATCACTGGTTTCTAAAAGGTGCCGCGGAAATGTTAGGGTTCTGCTAATGAACGACAGTTTTGAATAGGTTCTAAATATGGAGGTGTAACATCAAACGTCCCACAAATTTTACAGGAAAGGCAAGGCGTAAAACATTGTATACAATATTGGACAGGTTTGATAGTTATTGCAAAAAACTAATCATTGGCATCAAAAGATTTAATGCTTTATACTAATATAAATTCGTGGCGTAGACGTGGCACAGTTGGCGATTAGCCGGCTGTGAAACGAGAGGCCGTGGGTTCGCTTCCCACACCGGGTCAAATGTTTGTGTGACAGACAGATATTTGTGTCCGGGGTCTGGATGTTGTGAGACCAAAAGTCTATCGTAGTTCCTGATACCCACAACACAAGACTCGTATCTTAGTGTGGGGTCGGGGCTATGTTTGTGACTGTTAGGTATTATCCTACTAATATTATAAATGCAAAAGTTTGGATGGATGGATGTTTGTTACTCAATCACGCTACAACGGCTGGACGGATCTGGTTGGCACAGAGATAGATTATAGTTTGGAATAGCACATAGGCTACTTTTGATCCCGGAAAAATGTACAGTTCCCCTGGGATAGTTTAGTTTTTCACAGAGCAAGGAGTCGACATGATTTATTTGCTTAGTGGTAGATTAGGGATCGGAAAATGCCACTTTTTATCCCGGAAAAATGCACGCTTACTATGGGATAGCAAAATATAGAAAGGTGTAATAGCTTAAGATGCTTCCATGGATTGTGTACCTTTCCTTCCAAAAATAACATCCACGCGGGCGGAGCCGCGAGCAACATCTAGTTTATTTATAAATTTGCGATTCGATTGATGAAAACAAGATTTAAAATAAAATTAGTTAAGTTACTATTATACCTCGTGAACTACAGAAATTTGCATGGCAGTGTTTATGGACTGTAGAGACTCTCAAATGAGCCAACGTGCTAGTTGTTTTGTGTAAAAAATATATACGTTTATGATTAGTAAATGGTTTGATTTCCTCTTCATTTTCAAAAGCACGAGGCTGCATACTATAGTGGTACTATAATAGTTGACCTAATAAATGAGATTTATCACTAAATACAATTTCAGTTTTAGAGTCTAATTATAACGGGAAAGATATTATTAGATTAAGATAACTATAGGTGAGACTTGGAACATTGTATCTACCTCTACCCAGGGAGATACAAGCTTAATTTCAATAACGCGTACACTTAAAAAACTACCCTACAGCCGGTTAATTAAATTTCCAATGAATTACAGTTGTTATTACTTAGAGATATTAAATACAGCAGCCAACATCAGGTTAATGCACTCACGCTAATTTCCTTCTAAACGATTTATTAAATAATGTGTTATACATCACTTCATTAGTATGGAGATCGCGTATTATGCACTCTGATATTAAACAGGGTCGCACTCGGAATTCTAATGAGGCGCTAATCGCTCCCTCAGTATTTATGGTGCGATGTTTTATGGCTTGTAATGATTATAATTTAATAATATAGTTCTGAACTTTTACTAGGTCAAATGTGTATCGTGGGTATTTAGAATTATCGAGGGAAATATTGGGTATTTTTAATGCATTCATGGAAGCTATTAATATTATATGTACAGAATTGATGCGGCACATGATGACATATCAATATTAGGTATGGGTATAATAGAAATACCGTTGATATATATTATGTTAGGCATGAAGTGTAACTTATACATACTAAAGCCTCGTGGTGCAGCTTGT
Organism: Laothoe populi; assembly: GCA_905220505.1. NCBI lineage: Eukaryota > Metazoa > Arthropoda > Insecta > Lepidoptera > Sphingidae > Laothoe > Laothoe populi. The sequence continues at coordinate 7,948,535 of HG992171.1, forward strand.
ACAGGGTGTGGCAGAAAGGTGGTACACGTAATACGACGTAAAGGGAGGGACTTGGTAACGTATTAGTAAAGTTGCCAAACCCCGTCAACCTCATCTTATCTGAGTAATTGGAATTTGAAATTTTTATGGATTAACCAACGATCTATTTTTATAGTGTTTGAGTATATTCAGCAATATATTATATTATAAGCATTAAGCTTAGATAATAGATTGGTACTTTATCAGCAGTTTTAAAAGTAACGATATGATTTTATAATCAAGCCACAAAAATGACAATAAAAAGAAAATTTTGATAATGGTTTCTTATATTTACGCGAATATTATGCATTACACATAAGTTTCGAAAGCTTTACAGCCGTCATAGTCCGCCCCGTGAGGAAAAAAGTTAAATAAACCGCGACAGAATCCGTAAAATTATATCAATGAAAATTTTGATTTTGACCTTTACTAATTAGTTACTAATGACTAACTGTATACTTCGAGCCATTTAGTACCATCTTTATGCAACATATTGTATAATAATACTAGTCCTGTATTAAACATTGTGCCACTGTTGGGCATGGGCCTCCTCTACTAATAATTGGGTTGTATAATATTACCGGATAAATAAGCCAAATTTTACCCATAGACGCTTATATGTGTCGCATGAATTAAACGTATCAATAAACGAGCGTGTGATCGAAGCAGAACGAGCGGTTTGATAGCAGAACGGTTCTAGTAACTACGGTTAACAGTGGCGTAGGTCAGTGACCGTACTGAACATGTGAAATTAAACTCTAGCTTGATTGGTTGTGATTCGAATGGTGGTGTCGTTTTGTTGTTTAAATTGGTCATCATTGACCTATTTGATCATGGAATAAAAGTTTCAATTTTGCCGAGAGTATGTAATACTAAAATAATACTAGGGTTACCACCCCGGAATTCAAATACTAGGATTTGAAGTTAGAAAACCAGGACAATTCAGTTTAAAAACAGGACGCATCTTTGTTTTAAAATAGCGTAATAAACACTTGCGAGCCGAGACGTCGCCCCTAAAGTAAGGATTGCAAAAGTGATGTGCGAATTTTAAAATACAGGACCTTATCAGGGCGCTTTAAAAACCCAGGACGATGCTTAAAAACTATCCAGGAGATCCCAGGATACTCTAAAAACCAGGACATGTCCTGGGAAAACAGGACGGTTGGCAATTCCAAATAATACAGAATAAGAACGTGTTATTCAAAATCCCCAATACATTAATAATCATTTTCTTTCGTTGGCAGTATGATTCGAAATTGGAATGGGGGGTCATTTTAAGCACTCGCGAATCGCAAGGACACTGCAGTTCGAAAAGGTAATAAGTAGAGTCTGTCCAAAATCTATTTTATTTCCATAACATTAAAGTTAAAAATAGCGTGTAAAAATGGCGAGTGTTGCAAGTATTTTGTGCATGCCGGCATGCAATTGATACGTGACTGGTTAAATATGAAGAACTCTATTAAGTTTTGTTTTAGATATGTTCTATGAATACTTATATTTTTAATTAGAAATCTTGTTATGTTATTAAATTAAACACATATTAGGCTCGTAGTTTGTATATTGACCCCGTCATCGTAATTTTTAATCCGTACGTTCTCTCGTCTAGGCAATAAATTAACTTTACGACTCCGGTTTGTGAATATTGACAAATCGCAGACATCCTCCATCTTGTTTGCATAGTCAAATAACAAATTTTATATATTTATTTTAGTTATAAAAGTTGACAGACGTTTTGAAATAGCGGTAACTGTACTCTTTTCGAATTGCAAAGTCATCTGACAAATCTTCGAGTAACATAACCTTCGTTATAGGGTTTGTTACAGCCAGATTAAAAGATTTGTATGAGGTCGTAAGAAGAATAGGTTTTATTTTATCCTGGCACGGCATAGTGATGGCACTGCACCTGATGGTAAGCACAGTGCCGTTCCGTTAGAGTACCAACTAGCGAGAGACAATCTATCCCTTGCTATTCAACATAATCATGCGGGCCTGCTCAGTAGCTCCTTCACATTACGCCGAGGAGTAAGGAGGTGATGAAGCCGTTGAGGGTCTAGTGTCTAAATAGGGTAGTTTCATCTATTTAATTGTGTGCAATAGTTTATATGCAATCTTAAACCATACGAAAAAAAACAGTTTTGCGACAACAGAATAAAATTTCATTCAAAAATGAAGTCGTAGTTATTTATTATTTAGAATATTGGTATGAGCAAAAGTGGGCACCGTGGGAACATCTCATCGTCCCCCTCGCACATCTATATCATAATTACAATTCTAGGCAGTGACGTCACGGCACATATCGTGCATCCTTTTTCTGTCATTTAACAATTACCTTTTCGACCAGACTTTAATATATTTTTATCCGCACATTTTTGGGCGGATTTATAAAATTATTTTTTTAGTACATTTTAGGTAACGTAGTTTATTGATTATAATAATAAATAATGTCAACTATCCTATATGCATTTCGGAATCTTGGATATTCACGTGTCGACCTCGGAACGAGCCACAACTCGAATTTTTCAACATGTATGCGCTGTATTTAGCCAACGACGTTTGTCTTATTGTATCAGTAGTCGTCATTTATTTGATTGTAGTCACTAAACTGTTCGTACACAGGATTATCTACATTTTTAAATTTATGTCAATTTAATATTAACGAACAGTATATACCACCTTCAAGTACACACATGCATATACAATAATTGTAATAATAATAATCTTAATTATTGAGATCGGCTTAAAACATAAGTCGGACTATTCAATATAATAAATAACATAAACAATTTAATAGAAAATAAATTTTAACAATAGAAGTTGAAAAAATGATGTGTCTTACATTTTAAGCTTCTTAACCCCTCCAGTCAGGAAGGATATTAAAAAAAAAAGTCGGGATTAACGCAACAAGCTTTTATTTCCATAGCATTAAAGTTAAAAATTGCATGCAAGAACGGCGAGTGTTGCTAGTGCTACGCGCCGCCGGCGTGTCTATCCGTCACGACAGTTAATGCTTATTATAATGCCATTATTCTTCAGCATTGTAGTAATGGTCAAAATATGATGGCAAGTCCCAAGCAATTTATTAATGAAACAAATGACCATGTTTTAGTAAAATTATTACCAATTTAGTACGCGCGTAGTTTCGACACAGCCGGGTGGGTGTGTGTGGGCAGATCCGTGGACTAAAAGCTTTAGGGACGTGTGGGAGGGTCTACTTGTAATACTGTCTGATTGATTTAGTACTTAGTTATTTCACCTACATATTAATTTGGATAACTATGTCATAGTAGATTTTAATAGAGAATTTTCGGGTAATTGGGTTAAGGTTATGAAATGAAGGCCTAGTGTCTCGATACTTGATGCAGTGTGGTCACTTTACGTTCCATGATTTAAAAAAATTACATGATTTTGTTAAAGTTGCTGCAGACGACGTCCCCGTGTCATTTACTCCGCTCCTGTAGGTCCTCACGTTATGTTAAATTGCCTATGACCTTACTTAAGCCTATAGTCTATTTAGGCATTAACACACAAAAATATTTTTCAAATCTGACTAGTAGTTCTAAAGATCGGTCCAGTGTGATGGCCTCTTTGTAACCCTATCCCACCCAACAGTCACACGCATAATCTTGATCACACACTAGGTCAAACCTGTGTCGTGGGTATCAAGAACTACGAGGAACTAAGTCCACAACACCCACACCGAGATAATATTTGTGGATCACCAAGAGAACCAAGAGGTTCGCAAACTCGTATTTTTGCCGCACCATCAAGCTGTGGAACAGTTTGCCAGATACCGTGTTCCCTCCTTCCTATGATCCTGGGTCCTTTAGGCGTAGAGTGAAGAAGCTAAACAGCAGGCCGGCATGATTGTGTTGAGTAGCGAGGGATAGACTGTCTCTTGCTACTTGATACTCTATCTGGACGGCACTGCGCCTACCATCAGGTGCAGTGTGGTCACATTGCCGCGCCAGAATAAAAAAAAACACAGAAACATTTGTCTTGTTGCGGGGATTGAACTCGCGAAATTTTGCTTCATATTCGGCTATCCGTTGCGCCACGGACGCTGGCAATGCTAATTAGTTGAACTGTAATCCATATCCATTATGATCCTTGTCAGACTGTGAATTGGTTTAAGTAAGTTTATAGCTAATATCTATATCCAAGAGCTGTAAAGTTATTTTTAGAAATCTATAATATTGTTTAGAAGATCATTGAACTCATAATGTTATGTTTATCAAAAGATTTATAGGTTTTGTTATGATTAAAGCGAATCGACTAAAGCGCATTCAATCGATTTTAACTTAACTTGCGTAGATTAAAAAAAATCTTTTTAAACTTTATGGTTTTATTAGAATAGAATACAACAATTTATGTAAGCTATGAAAAACAACAAGAAACTTTCGATCCCACCACATCCAAACCCTACAAAATATTTGTACAGTCATTTTTCTCAGTGTGAGAACCCACTACCTCTCGATTCAGAGCCGGCTACACGCCAAGATCCCACAGACTCAGTGCTTGTTCACGTAGAACATGCGGGCGCGGTGGTCTAGGCGAGCTCGTGTTCACATTTGCGCGAGTGTACCGCGTTGTCAAAGGTTCTAAACATAAACCAAGATCCTTTTTAATCGAAAAATTTTACTTAATGTGGAAGATGACCATAATTAGAATTGGTGTGCATAAAATTAATAAAGAAAATTAAAAAGTAAAACAATGTGATACGTTTGAATGGCTGCCGCGCGCAGCACGCGCCAGTCGCTAGCTTGCCCGCGATTTCCACCGCACTAGCGTTTTGTACGTGAACACTTGCATATAATGCTTTGTGTTTGATATTTCGCGACGGCGCCCGCCACCGCACCCGCAAGTTAACGTGAACGAGCACTCAGACATTTTCCACTTCTCCAGAAGTTGATTGCTCTGTCAAGTTATCACCTGCCTCTTCTGATCCCTATTTTGTTGTGAATCAAAAACAACTGCAGTTGAATTGTCAACTCCGTTAAAATCGACTGTTCTAGCAGTTTATAATAACTAATCGAACTGTCCTTGCTGCCGTTCTAAGAAACATTATTATGGCTGCTAAAGACTCTCTTAAATAGGCTTTAATAAAATAAGTAGGTGTTGATCGTGACAATTATTCAAATAAACGGTAGACAGCGGCTCTGCTGCGCTCTGGCATTGCAGAAGTCTATGGGCGGCGGTGAGTACTTACCATCAGGTGGCCCGTCTGCTCGTCTGGCTATCAAGGCCCTAAAAAAAACTAGATTTACACATTCCACTATATAAAAGAGTAAATTTTCTTTTTTTGATGGGAAACGTAAAGCACTTGTCCAAGGTCCCTCAATAAAGGGCCGCGAACTACCAAAACTCAATCACTACATATTTTTCGAAAAAGTGTTCATGTACGACGAGAAACTTCTCTTGTAACTGTTATCAGAAAGGGCCCCTAACTTCGGGCACACATCGGAAATAACAAATAATAAAAATCAATTGAAATAAAAACAATTTTACGGATTTAATTGGAGTTTACTTTACTTTTTGAACATGGATTTTTTTGCCTGTCCGTCCTGTGACCACGACCGCTGGCTTTCGGAACATCGGGTTAAAATCCGTAAAATTTGTTTTGATTCAATGTGTAATATTCGCTTAAACACTAGATAAAGATCCGTTTATAAGAAACAAATGTGGACAAATAATGATAAATTTAACGGTAGGCAGCGGCTTTGCTGTTCCCTGGCATTGCAGAAGTCTATGGGCGGCGGTGTTTACTTATCATCAGGTGGCCCGTCTGCTCGTCTGTCTATCCAGGCAGTAAAAATTTACTCAATAACGCCTGTTTTATATATAATAATGCATGTTACGCCACTCTGGGGGAGCTTTAAAACCACAATCCCTCCATTCTAATTCTACAATCGTTGGTATCAAGGACACCTGATAATCGGAGCGTGGCTCCAAACATTTGTGGCTTTCGTTTACCCATTTGTTTACCTGGATTCTTTGATTTATGTGTTGATTTACGTGATTTCATTATCGAAATTACGTGATCGGTTATCCGTAGGACGAGGCCGTAAAAATATCAGAAAATATGTCTGTTTGGTATGAAGTTTATTTATTTATTTATTTTTATTTTATTTATACTTTATTGTACACCAGAATAATAATATTAACAGTACATTGCAATAAGAGCAGCGATAGCCTAGTTGGTTGCGGTACGGACTGTCAAGACGAAAGTCGTATGTTCGAAACCTAAGTCTCATACACCTCTAACTTTTCTAAAGTCATGTGTGTATTCTTTGTTAAATATCGCTTGCTTTAACGGTGAAGGAAAACATCGTGAAGAAACCTGCATACCTGAGAATTCTCAAAAAGAATTTAGAAGGTATGTGAAGTCTTCCAACTCGCAATAGGCCAGCGTGGTGGACTAAGGCCTAACCCCTCTCATTAGTAGAGGAGGCCCGTGCCCAGCAGTGGTACAATGTTTAATACAGGGCTAGTATTATTATATATTGCAATAAACTTAAAATAGAATGTACAAACGGCGGTCTTATCGCTAACTCCGATCTCTTCCAGACAACCTTTAAATGGGTTGGATTTGAAGAGAAACAAAAGTAGGGAAATAGACATACTATGATGTACACCAAAATACATATAATAATATACTACATACACTACCATAAAGTAGTTCTTCAAAAGCTATATTTTTTAAACCGTTTCCTTGAAGAACACATTAAACTGTCTGTCCCAGTATTTTTCAAATGGAAGTAGGTAGTTAATTCACATCAACATTTTTCATCACTTGCTCTTAATCCCTCACGTGGGGTCGGGTCTGCACTTTTTTGTTTGTTGCACAATATTTAACATATGGTTGACCTAAGACAGTTTTAAGCATTCCCAGAGACTCGCCGAGTCTCATTACTTGGTGTCGAAAAAACGCATTGTTGATCCTGGCTAAACATGAGTTACAATGTCGGGTGTGTGGGCGGGATAGTCTCTCATATGGTTGACCTAAATTAATTAGTAATGCATGTTACTCAATAATAAGTAGAGAGTCACACACAAATTCCTGTCCGCACACTCGATTACCTATATCGTGGGTATCAAAAACTACGAGTAACGGTTCCACAGTACCCACAACCGAAAAAAATTGTGGATAAGACAAATATTTATATTGGTGTGTTTCACAGCTGATTACTTGCCTGTTCTATCTATAATTCCCTAATCTATTATCCCGGCTTAAATACCTTTTGACATATTCGGTTTTATTAACATTTTTATTTCATTTTAATTAAAAAAAAAATACAAGAGGTAACAAGTGTAAAGTTACATGGTTTGTTGCAGCGTGGTATTGCGGTGACATCTCGTAGGCTTCTCACCGTACGGTAGGGGGTTGCGCGTTGCGACCGGTTCCCACGCTACCACGGTGCGGCTTAGATCAGGTCTGACTCGTTTGCCGCCTCCACTATAACGTGTGATCATTGGATCATGTGTTTGCATTGTTATGATAAATACAAATGTCGCATAGTTCCTTTAAGAAAAAAAATTACAATCATAAAGAATGCACGAGACTTGTTACTCAGCACCTTATATACCTATGTGGTATTAGATGATAAATTAAATTTAATAAGATAATAAGTTAAATTTAACTACTTTCGAGTTAAACCCCATCGAATATTATTATATTCGATGAGGTTCAACTCGAAAGTAATCGTCTTAATCGTCGTCTTAATACTTTAAGAATAAGTAAAATCTTTCTACATTAAATGAAGGAGAGCTTTAATTATAAAAAAAACACGAAGTGATAAAATAAGAAGAACACATGTACACATCACTTAACATAGAATGTACCACAATATTAAAAAAGACCAAAACGGAATTAGGTTCACAATATCAGAAATATACAGGTCGAATTGAAAACTTAAGAACTAAAGAACACTATGACTATACTATGACACCTAACCACAACTAATATTTACGAATAACAACAGAACGCCCTAATGTAATATTTGAATTTGTGACCAATTGCTCGACATGTCAAGGGCCAAGTTATTATTTACATCCGCGTTTTTTTTTATTTATTCTGGCAGGGCAAAGTAACCATACTGCACCTGATGGTAAGCGCAGTGCCAACCAATTAGAGGATCAAGTAGCGAGAGACAATCTATCCCCCGCTACTCAACGACAACGCATACATGATACTTTCGGTATTGTGAATGTTCATGGGCGGTGGAGATTACATAACATCAGGTGACCCACTGGCTCGTTTGTCGGACAATGCAATAAAAGAAAAAAAAAAGATATTTAACTAGTTCATTGGTAAGCGTAGAGCGTTAGCGTAGCAGACTGTAGTAAACTGGTCAATCTCATACAGAAATTGACGCATACTAAATAGTTTGCTCACGTATTGTTCTTGCATACAGGCGTAGATAGTTATGTATGCCATTTTTTACTCTAGATTATATTTGAATTGCAAACCTTTGAGTCAATATTGCATTTAATAATAATAATACTAGCCCTGTAATAAACATTGTCCCACTGCTGGGCACGGGCCTCCTCTACTAATGACAGGGGTTAGGCCATAGTCCACCACGCTGGCCTAATGCGGGTTGGAAGACTTCTCATACCTTCGAAAAACTCTCAGATATGCAGGTTTCAACAAGGCTATCGCTGCTATATTGCATTTAAATAATGGTTTTAATCGATGTGCAGTTTAATTCACTTTATCAAAGAAAAGTTAATATGATATGTCTATAAATATTTTAAATACTCATTTTTAGAATACCTTGGGGATAATATGTCCAAAGTATAGTATAGTGTATGCGGCCATTATTAGAATTGGAGGGGCTGTAAATATTTTCTGTCATCATTATCATTATCAACGTTCAGACACACAAACCGAGTACGCAGTGTAAACAATATTGGGATAGCCGATAGATCAATACGGCCCTATCACAACATCCCGTTTTATTTGTTCTCTTATCTACGTTTCACTTGATTACCCTTATACTCGCCCGAAATAAATGGCCAGGACTGCTTCGATGTAAAGTTTTTAACCAGTTTAACATATTTATAATAATAATTGTTATAACACCCAACAGTCACACACATAGCCCCGATCCAACACTAAGGTACGAGTCTTGTGTTGGGGGTATCAGGGACTACGAGAGACTTTCGGTCTCACAACACCCAGACCCCGGACACAAATATCTGTCTGTCACACAAACATTTGTCCCGAACCCACGGCCTCTCGTTTCACAGGCAGCTACTCGCCTCCTGCGGCACGGAGGCTTTCAATATTGCTTTATGTGATCACTGTGTCTTCATCCATGTAGCACGATCAGGCATCCTTTTATGGGATGATTTATAATAACAATACACCCAACAATCACACACATAGTACTGATTCCACTTAGGTCAATCCTGTATCGTGGATATCAAGAACTACGAGGGACTATGGTCCCACAATACCCAAAACAAATATTTGTCACAATGCAGCGATCGAACCTGCGGCCTCTCGTTTCGCTCATACTCGCTGTGTCACAGAGAATTTGGAGCTTAGTTTGGCTGTTGGAAATATCTGGACTTTTATTAATTTTAGTTGCGTGGGTAGTTCTTTGATCTAAGCAAAAATCTAGAATTTAGAAGTGTTTAGTTGTATTGAGTAATGACATCCGCCTTCCTCTATCCACCATAGCTGTAAATTCGTATCCGGCTTTAGTTGACAGTCTGCTATTATATTAACCCAGACATATTTTTTTGTCTATGCCATAAATAAATCTTGTATTTCTCTGTCCATATCAGTCCATATCCTCTGCCCGTCTAGACGGACATCCGTCCCATAGATCGCGCCCTTTGTGTTGTTTGAATAGCGGTGATCGGCGTACCATAAGAACTTCGCGCTTATCATAAATCTACATTCGTCTGTGAGTGAATTTTATCATAGAAATGGTCTTTTATTTAAGTATTAACTTTTTATAACAACTTAAGTCGATGCCTTGAAAATTTCTATCAAATTTTCAAGACCGATTTTGCAATGTGGAAATAAAACTAACCCTGCATAAACATTGTCTCACTGCTGGGCACGGTCCTACTAATGAGAGGGGTTGAAATACTAATGTGGAAATCCCCCGACGAATTATGGTTCGAGATGTCGTTACCACAATTGCGTGAGAAGGGATGATAGGTGGAGTAAGGTAATAATAGAATGGTGGCCCCGGCAGGGTAAGATAAAGGTCTGTCGTCCAGCAGCGAGATGGTTCGATGTATAGTTAACACCGGGAGTCGGTTTTGGATACGATGAAGGCGAATGGACAAATTAAAATGGAAAATTAAAAAAGAGAGGCCTATGCCGCCGAGCTGTGGGATGGAAAATGCTGCGAATTACGATGATGATGATTTTCTTATACTTCATCTACTTAAGCATTATTGTCAGCTTGATGTCAATAGTCTTTTAAATGTTTTCTGTGCTAAATGATAATCCTGAAAAGCGCAATTACAAATTACGATTGACCTAAGATTTGAAGTAACTTCAATCCAGGAGCAATAGACCATTGAAGCAAAATATAGGTGCACTTATTAATCTCCGTCAGTGACGGGTGTTACGTTATTCACTTCTATTATGATGTTTTTTACAATAATGCCTAACATTTTCTACACCACATTGGACCTCTATTGTGCACACAAAAATTAAACACCCTTCATTAACACAACAATAAACAAAGCCACCGCACACATTGTAAACCGAAAGAAAACTGAACTATTTTAATGATATTCAAAGTAAAGGGCTATGGGGAGACAAAAGATCGGCGTTTGTAGTCTGGTTGTAAAACATGCGTGTAAATAAGGCATGTATGTTGTACGGTGTGAACGCACCGCGACGTCGCCTCGTGAATAAATATGAGGTACAGTCGTGTTTGGAAGTGGTATATTCATTATGGTATATTTTAATTGCGGTATAAAGTTTGTTTATAATTAGTTTTTTAAAACAGCAGCGATAACCTATTTGGCAACCAACTAGGCTATCGCTAATATTTTAACGTACGGAACATACGACTGTCATGACGAAAGTCGTATGTTCGTATGTTTTAAGGCCGGCAGTGTATCTATGATACTTTCGGTATTGTGGACGTTCATGGGCGGTGGAGATCACTTAACATCAGATAACTCACTAGCTCGTTTGCCGCACTATTAACGGTAGGCAGCGGCTTTCCTGTGCCCTGGCATTGCAGAAGTCTATGGGCGGCGGTGTCTACTTACCATCAGGTGACCCGTCTGCCTATACACGTAGTAAAAAACTATAATAATAAATAATAATACTAGACCTGTATTAAACATTATGCCACTGCTGGTCACGGGCCTCCTCTACTAATTAGGGTTAGGCCTTAGTCCACCACCCTGGCCCAATGCGGGTTGGTGGACTTCACATACCTTCGAAATTGTTATGAGAAGTCTCAGGTATGCAGATTTCCTTACGATGTTTTGCTTCACCGTTAAAGCAAGCGATAATTAACAATGAATACACACGTAACTTTAGAAAAGTCATAGGTGTATGCCATTTGGGTTTCGAACATACGACTGTCATGACGAAAGTATCATAGATACACTGCCGGCCTTCAGGGATTAGGGAAGGGATTCTCTAATCCCTGACCTTGAAGGGGAGATCTGGTCCCCGGAAATCTCACTTAGCATACAAAACGCGACTGTAAACTGTTAAATTACGTTGGTTTTCTGTGAGACAGTGGTACTACCCCGGTGGAGGGCGTTGTAAACTGTGAAGTCAAGAGCGGTGCGGATCTGGTCAGACCTGGTATTGGGTTGCGTCCACGAGGCCGTTTACCATCTACTTTGCCGGTCACAATGAGCTTTTCGAGCTTGCCACCGTCTTTCCTTGCAATGTGACTGAAGTATCCTAGAATTCTGCGTAGGCACTCGGATGACAGCCGCGAGTGGATTTTAAGTTCTCGCAATATGGAGACGTTAGTCCGAAATGCTGTCCAAGTAATACGGAGCATCTTTCTCCAGCACTACATCTCAACAACAAAAATAACTACACGGAAAATACTTTTTCAATCGAATACAATAAATGTATTTTTATTCTTTGTTTTTGTAGCTAGCCTTACATGCTTTACCGTTCTCGCCACAAATTCTTTTCCGCGCGACGTTACAAATTCAACTCGCAGCAGTTGCACCAACACTCGACTTTTTTCATACTTATTTCGACTCGGTGTGTGTATGATTTTTGTTCTACCACTTTGTTATGCCGCGGTACTTTAGGCTGCTAAAGTGCTTGGCAACGTTTTTGGACAACGGTACCCGTGTATCGATGTCACGTAGTGGCGGGTGACATTTACGAATCTTTTGGAAATTCGCCACAGTCGTGACAGGCGTGTTTTGAATGTATTCTGTTTGTCAAATTTGTTTTTATAGAGCTTTTAGCAGATGGTATTCAATTATATTATCGTATGAAAGGAACGAAAAGATTATAGAATGAGGGCGGAGTTGAAAAAAATATTAAGGTTCTAAAATGAAGTAATCCAACTAATCCTGCTAATATTATAAATGCGAATGTTTGGATGAATGGATCTTTGTTACTCAATCACGCTACAAAGGATCTTTTTTTTGTTTTTTTTTTTTAGTTCCTCGATAGGCACTGGAACTGGTTAAAATATGGCACAGAGATAGATTATAGTCCGGAATAGCACATAGGCTGCTTTTATCCCGGAAAAATGTACAGTCCCCGTGGGATAGTTAAGTTTTACACAGAGCAAGGGATCGCCTCATTTTTTGTAAAGTGGCAGTTTAGGGATCAGAAAATGACATAGACTACTTTTTATCCCGGAAAAATTTACACTTCCTATGGGATAGCAAAATATAGAAAAGGTGTAATAGCTTAAGATGTCTCCATGGATTGTACACATTTTCTTCCAATAATAACCTGCACCCGGGTGGAGCCACGGCCAACATCTAGTTGGGACATATGGAACTGCTAATACTAATGAGCGATATTCATCGAAATTTTACAAACAGTTTATTTACCCTCTTGTAAAACTTTTCAAAACGGAGTTACAAATTTTGATATTTATAGTGGCGTCTCAGACTGGATAACCCAACAGCGGGTCTGAGGACCGTAGCGGCAGTGCGCGCTGTCTTTGGCCAATGGCTAGACAGGCGCCACGGCGCGGCAACGTTCCGACTGACACAGGTTCTCACGGGCCATGGATGTTTTGGCGAGTACCTGTGTCGAATAGTCGGCGTAGAACAGTCGGCCGTGTGTCACCATTGTGACAACTGTCTGCAGGACACGGCACAACACACTCTAGAAGTGTGCCCAGCCTGGGACGACGAGCGCAGCGCTCTCGTGTCAATAGTTGGAGGAGACCTCTCGCTGCCGGCCATAATGTCAGCTATGGTCATCAGCCCGAGGTCCTGGCGTGCGGTTGCCCACTTTTGCGAGAGGGTAATCTCGCAGAAGGAGAGCGCCGAGAGGGATCGGGAACATTCTGATCCTTCTCGCCGTCAGAGGAGGCGTAGAAGGCGCCGCGGCCACGAATAACCAGCGTCTTCCGCCCTGTGGACTAGGGGGCATTAAAGAATTCTACCACGGTATCCTCTGCCTGTCGTAAGAGGCGACTAAAGAGGCCATCAGGGGTCGTGGGCGCGCAGCGGGGGGCTGTTATAGCGCCATTTGTACTAACGTTTGTACATCGTGCGACCCCGAGATGGACAGCAGCATACGTGGCTAGCCTCATTGCTGTTGTAGACGCCAAGAGCGTCCTTAGGTGTGCGGGGATTTCTGAACAGCCCCGCCCCAATTTAGAGATGAGCCGTTACGCGGCATTGCGCATGGTAGGTTCCGGTAGAAGTTGGGGCGCTCTAGCCTCAAGAACCCGAGGCCAACCATAATGCGCTGAAGAAGGCCACCGCGGGGTTTTGGTTGGTAGTCCGGTGTAGGGTGTAAATAGTGTTAGGGACTCGGCCCAACGACCGTTCAGAAATTTCCACCTCTACTGGATGGCTTATCGTTGGGTCGTAAGACCGGTGAGTCCAACATAACCACTCCACCTCCCCTCCAGGATGGAGCGGTAGCGATAAAGCGTTTTCCCCCGCGAAAAAAAAAAAAAAAAAAAAAAAAAAAGGCCAACGAAATAGTGTTTATTCGGATATTGTAAAACAGGCCATAGAGGTCAAAATAGGAGTTTGTTTTAACAACCGAGATCGTAGTATTATTTAATAAAAAATTTACCACGTTTTTTGGCAAATATTCCCATATAATATTTCATAGCGCATCAACAATGTCTTTAATCCATATTTTTGGTTTCCAACGAAATGCTGTTAATACCGACCTCTAACCGTTTTCATAAATATCTACTTACTTACATAACCATTCAGCAGCGGCCTGAATCCAGCAGGTTCCTGCGACCATTACGAGGTAGTCTGTCCACCTTGCAAGGGGACGGCCAACGCTGCGCTTGCCGGTACGTGGCCTCCACTCGAGAACTTTTCTGCTCCATCTGTTATCAGTTCTACGAGCTGTGCCCTGCCCACTCCCACTTTAGCTTGCTAATCCGTTGGGCTATATCGGCGACTTTCGTTCTTCTACGAATCTCCTCATTTCTGATTCGATCGCGTAGAGAAACACCGAGCATAGCCCTCTCCATAGCTCGCTGAGTGACTGTGAGCCGTCTTAGGTGGCCCATAGTTAGAGGCCACGTCTCAGAACCGCATGTCATCACTGGTAACACACATTGATCGAAGGCTATTGTCTTCAGGCACTGAGGCATTTTGGACGAGAAGATTTTGCTAAGTTACCCGAACGCTGTCCAACCGAGTTAAATTCGACGTTTGACCTCTCTCTCAAAGTTGGATCTGCCTAACTGGATCACTTGTCCTATATAGACGTATTCGTCAACAACTTCAAGAGTTGAGGTCCCAACAGTTATCGGCATAGGCTCAATAACATCATCTCATGGACATTTGGCACGATTTTGGTCTTGTCCTTGTTCTTCCTAAGGCCCACCAGTTGGTAAACCCGGTTGGGGTCTTGAGCTTAGTGCTAAGGTCCTCCAGCGATTCTGCCAAGACAACAATGTCGTCGGCAAATCGAAGGTGGGTGATGTTTTCACCATTGTTGATGACGCCAAGTCCTTTCCAATCTAAGAGCTTCAAGGTAGTAAGGTACAGTTTCTGAGAGATAACATCTCCCTATCTCACACCTTTGTCTTTTCTACAAACATATTTGTTTCGAGTCTGAGTGTTGTGAGACCGTAGTCCCTCGTAGTTCTTGATTACCACAACATAAGACTCGTATTTTAGTGTTTTACCTTATGACTATATTTGTGACCATTGAGTGTTATTTATGTTCTAACCTGATAGAAAAAATCTCAAGGCACATAACAGTGTCCCCAATATCAATGGCGATGTGTGTTTGTTGCCTACATTTCCACTTTCCAGTAACGAATTACACAATGCACCTGACATTGGAAATCAATATGTTGTCGAATTTCACAATTACGTCGTTGTGTACATGCGAACGAGTCATGTGTTTCTTCAGTCGTCTCAATATCTTACGAACCAGCTGTTGCCCGCGGCTCCGCCCGCGTGGTAGTTAAGCCATGAAAGTAACGTCCACGAGTGGACGGCGAGTTGACCACTCTGTGACAACTAGCTGCTCGCATGCTTGCCTTGCGTTGCTGTGCATTGCCAACGCACCATCCGTATGATTCGCGACGCGACGTTTACTAGTGACAACGCGGCGTCCATCCGTGGACCACCTGCCGACAACGAGTGGACGCCGAGCGACGAGGCGGTACGAGTACAGGTGCCGGGTGGCTCTAATGAGGTGTAACCTTTATAAGTAGTGGCAGGCAGACTGTGACGTACTTAACCTATGTAGAGTTTATTTATCCTGGCACGGCAAAGTGACCACATTACACCTGATGGTAATTGCAGTGCCGTCCAGTTAAAGTATTAAGTAGTGAGAGACAACCTATCCCTCGCTACTCAACACAATCATGCCGGCCTGCTGCGTAGCTTCTTCACACTACGCCTAAAGGACCCAAGATACATTAAGTAGTAAGACGTATTTAAAAGGCTACGGAACCCTAAAAATTACGATTGTCTACAAATAGCATAGTATAGTAAACAATTTAATATGTTATGGGCGTGAGTGGAATAAAAACAAAAATTGAATGCGTCTGAACGCATTCGGTTATTTTTACACTTCATAAACGCGGCGACTTGGGTTCAATGCGGTCAGATCACACTTTTGTTTATATTTTATTGACTAGCTTTTTACCGCAGCTTCGTCTTTAAGCTGCCGTTTTTAATTACAAGTTTAAACCCCCGTGACGTCATGACGGTGTAATTGGGTAAGTGTTTATGTAATAATATTAATATTATATGTTAACCACGTATCACGATGTTCGTACGCGCTAATTTCCAAAACCGCACAATTGATTTTAATGAAAATTTTGCGAAGCATTCGAATTGAAATATAGGTGGCGACCTCGCCGCGCGTAATAGCTAGTATTGTATATTTTGTAATTAATAATAATAAATACAATAGTCACTCACATAGTTCTGACCCCACACTAGGGTAAACCTGTATCGTGGGTATCAAGAACTACGAGGGACTACGGTCCCACAACACCCAGACCCGAAACAAATATTTGTCGGTCACACAAACGCTTGTCTCGGTGCGGGAATCGAACCCACAGCATCTCGTTTCATAGCTGGCTACACGTCCGCTGCGCCACGGAGGCAGTCCATTCAATTTGCCTAAATTGTGTTTTAATAGGATATATGAAAAACCAGCTGGGACGACTTAGGAACCTGTGAATTGGTCAGGGAGCTTTTTATATCGAGTGTGCGTTGGATTGATCGTCATAAGAAGTCATATCCTTCTATTTATATCCCACGTTCACGTGGGGTCGACGCAATATACTCTATTTCGTCTGTAAAAAGGGTTTGACTTTGTTTTATTGCTATTGACTTTCTATCTTAGTCCTTAACATATGCAGATAGCTTTAAGGATGTTAATTATTAGTTGAATGAAAAGGTCTGAATATTGTGTTCAGTTTACTGATGACGGGGCAATTTTGTTAATGTTCTTATATCTAGTACTGCAGTTTTGATTGACCAGAGGCTGATTTTACCTGATTTATTCCAGACCGCGCAGTAATGGTTATGCTCCTAAACCATGTATACCTCATTACCAATGGAATGAATACACTCAATAATAAACATGTACAATTGAATAAATATTGAACTTTCTCACGTACCAAACAACCTAAGCTATCGCTATAATTGTAGCTTGCTTATCACGAACAGCTGCTAATATGATAAGGCAATAACCTAAACATGCCTAAGTGGAAACGAGTGTTTTTATGCTGACTCATATTATTCTACGTCTTAAGTGGTGGTGCTGGTGTTATATTCATATCCGCCCGGATAGCGACCACCCTACCGTGTTATACTCGCCATAGTGGCACACGCAAGTGTGTCGCGTTCGGGGATCAGCCAGTGTATTTCAGGTTTTTGTCGGGGGTCTAGAGTTGGGGCATGATCTTTGGCTGTTTTGCGGTCTTCTGAGTACTCTGACACTAGACCCTCCACCGCTTCTTCATCTTCTTGCCCATGGCGTATTGTGAAAAAGCAGGCCGGCATGATTGTCATGAGTAGGGGGGATAGATTGTCTTTTACTACTCGATACTTTAATTAGACGGAAATGCGCTTACCATCTGGTGCAGTGTGCTCACTTTGCCATGCCAGCGTAAGTGCCTGCCGTGCTTTAGCACAGTGCCATCAGTGCAATGTAGTTAAATATTAACAAATACGGAAAAGTCGCACACATAGTTCTTAACTCTACACTAAGTTACAGAGTCTTGTATCTGATCAGGAACTACAAGGTCTCACAGCACCCAGACCCGAAATAAATATTGTGGTTCACACAAACATTTGTCTTGGTGCGGGAAATGAACCAGCGGCCTCTAATTTCACTCGTTGCTAAGCCACGGGGACTGTCCTCAAAATCCACGACTAATACCAAGTTGTCAGGAATTCTGTGTCCTAATATACAATGTGATTGAAGTAAAAGCCTCATACAAACACTGTTGAAGCTGAAATTTCAGGCAGAGATGCAGCGTTCTTTGGGTTTTCTATTATTATGAGAAGACTGCCTCGGTGGCGCAGTTGTAATTACGTTACCACTGCTGTGCTGATATTGGGTTTTTCTTTTTAGAAATACTCTGTATCAGTCTCGGAGTCTGGAATTGCGCCCGGTATGGCGATATGGCTCGCCGCCTATCACATTGTGGGACCGTGATAATTTCGGCGAAAAGTAGTACTGTACTGTAAGTGTACTGGTTACACCTCTGCCTACCCCTTCGAAGATTACAGGCATGAGTGTATATGTATGTATCTGAGGAAAAAATGTGGTTAGAGCCGTTCAGTTAGGATGCCATAACACTTATTTTAGTGTAGGATACATGTGAATAAGCCTAGTATATTTCCAGACTATTTGCATTAGAAATCAACCATCAACTTTTCTAAGACTTTTCTTACATACATTTATACATTTTATTGAGACCAAAAGTTTCATAATAAAGTAATATTTTACATATATATTTAAACAGCTATTGGGTCAATAGACTTCGCAGGAATATGTTCGACCTCAAGTATCATCTGGACATATTAATACTCGCCCTTATTGATGTGCGTATTAAGCGTATTTGTAACGTTAATATTAGATATGTAAATAAAGTTGATTTTGGTTTATACTTTTACCCACTACTTATTATCTTTTCCGAACACCGGTGTCCTTGTGAGAGAGGTTAAACGGTTTTCGCCCGTTTTTCTCTGCACGCTTTTTGACCATTCAAATTCGTGGAAAACTTCACCCTATTAATTTTCCTCTACCGGCCACCGTGGCTTCAATTAAAACTGCTGAAAAAATTACTTTATTTAAAAGGACTCCGAAATGCAGACCACTTGGCGGAACGTATTCAGAATTTGAATGAAGCCTGTATTCATTTTAAATATTTTAATTTTCATTACCAACTGATGAAATCCTCCTTTTTTAATTATACGCACGGGCAAATTAGCGGGCATCGTGCAGCCGGGCTTATTTTAAAAGTATGATTTTTATTGTTGGATTATTGTCTCTATTGTATTACCAGAAATTAAAACGCAGTTTGAAAACGGAGAAAGAGGACCGGTGTAGAATACGCTTATAGTGTAGTTTAATACCTATAACCGTGAATAAATGTGTGTTTTTTTTATCTATAATTATTTATAACAAAGTAGTCGGTCCGAGTAAACCTTGTTCTGCCACAGACCACTTTAAAAATAGAATGAATTTTCGTTGAAAAAATTATTCCTCGACATTATATACTTTATGCATTAATCTGTCGCTATAATTAAATGTGAATATGGTCAGGGTATATTCAACTATAAAAATATTATAAAGCGTTAAAATATACAGTTTAAACGATCAAGCCTTAGTGCTTTACATCACAATATCACAATCAGTTTCAATTTTACAATATTCCATTGACTTGTGCACTGTGATTGCTTACTTATCAAAAGTCAATATTAGTTGGCACTTGGCAGATACTGCTGCGCTTTTCTCAGAAAATAATCAACTGTATGCTTTGCAGATAGTTTATATGAGTTTATTATAAATACAATGTAAGAAATGAAATAACATTGTGTCTGATGGCGCTCATTTGAAATAGGATTGTAACACTAATATCTGAAGACATTATTAGATTCTTGACACACACATACATATACACTCACGCCTGTAATCTCCGGAGGGGTAGGCAGATCTATAACCAGTAGGTACACCACTTTTCGCCGAATTTCGGTCCCATAATGTGATAGGGACTGCATCGGTGGCGCAGTTGTAATTGCGCATGCGTTACGATTGCTGTGCTGAGGTCTCGGGTTCGATCCCCGGGTCGGGTAAAGTGATAGTTGGTGTTTCTACCTAGAAATACTCAGTATTAACCCGGAGTCTGGAATGGTGCCCGGTGTGGCGATAGGCTCGCCCCCTATCACATTATGGGACCGAAATTCGGCGAAAAGTGGGTGTACTGGTTACACCTCTGCCTACCTCTTCGGGGATTACAGACGTGACTGTATATGTATGTATGTATGTATAATGTGATAGGGACGAGCCTATTTCTCATAGCCATCATCATAGCCTTCTTGACATATTTTTTTTTATTGAGCAAGTTACTCTTTACTTCAGTTTTTAGTTGCAAAATATTCAACTTTTTTATAGAATACGATACAGACAGACATATTTGATTGAGTATGACAGCATCCGTGGCCCAAGGGACTGGTTGTTGTAAAAGGCGAGGCCGCGGCTTCTTTCCCGCATTGAGACAAATTAGCTGTGTGATATATAAATATTAGTTTCGTGTCTGGGTGTTGTAGGACCGTAGTCTCTCGTAGTCCTTGATACCCACGATACAGGTTTGACCCAATGTGGGGCAGGACTAAGTGTGATTAATGATTGTATTTATTTATAAAACCAGTTGTAGAGACTATACATACAATCTAAATTGTCTATCTATCTAATCATACACATAATTCCGACCCCACACTAGGTTAAAACAGTATCGTGGGTATCAAGAACTACGAGGAAGTAGGGTCTCGCAACACCCCGAAAAAAATATCTGTCTGTTCTATAAACATTTGTCTCTGCGCGAGAATCGAACTCGCGGCCTCTCGTTTAACAGCCGGCTACTCTTCTACTGCACTACGGAGGTTGTCATGTATGTGTTATTGTCTTATTCACATTAATTAATAAGATTTCAATAAATCTGATTAAAATTAATAACATGATAGACACCATAAACTAGAAACACCATAGCAATTTCAAGAAGCCATATGTCTTCAGTAAACCTCATAGATCCAAAGTAGGAAGCTAAGCACACTTTATCCAAAGTACGTAAACTAACGACCTAAGTTTAGTTAAATCCGAGGTCGAGATTAAAACCTTGCCACCGTTCGACCGGCGAGTTATCACAACATCTGGATGACAGGGGCGTTGCAACGTTATCAGGTGGGGCAATTGTTCCCTAAATGGTTTTATTTTTTATTTTCAGCATATAGTTTTCCGCCTTAGAAGATACAGGGTACGTGCAACGAGTGCTATATGCATCCATAGGATAATTTTCTGTGTTTAATTATAAGTATGTACTCTTTTTTTACCGAAAATAATACGAAAAAGAAACCAATTTGCGAAAATATAATCAAAAATGAGGCTACAGTTATTATTTTATATATTGGTATGAACAAAAGTAGGTATAGTGGGAATATCGCACTGTCTTCTTCGCGCGACTGCAATGTAATGGCCTTTCTTGGAGGTGACGTCTTGATTTATATCGTGCATCCTTTTTCTGTAATTTGGCAATTGCAATTTGCTAGTTGTCTAGTTTCTAGCTTACTTATTTTGCTATAAAATTCTAAGATATTCTACAAAGTAAGAAGAATTTTATTATTCGCTATGATTTTCTTGATGTGATACGAGGTACAAAACTGGATTTAAACTATTGCGCGATCTGAGATTCGGGGTCCCTGTGATATGTGATATATATCAATTATATGTTGATATTTGAAGAAACGGCATTCTGAAGACATTTTCTTCACACTGAAGACCAAAATAAAGCCAATATGACTGATTTTGGCGTCACTGAGTTTTATCATTTACCGTGCCATGGCCATACATTCATTCATGGGGGTCAAAAGCCACTTCCCTTAATCCGCCCATCTGGTTAACGGTGAGTTTGCTGCGTAAGCTTTTAGCTTTCATTATCTGTCGGTTAATGGGTTTTAACTTTATGTATTTATCGGAAATGTGGTAGTTACGTTTGCGTGGATTCGGTGCGGTTTTACCAATTATTGTTGTTTGTATTTTGCTTCTTCGGTGTAGAAGATGCTCAAATGGTGAGGTCCTGGGTTCAAAGGGTCGTGCGATCATAATTTGTGTTGAGTTTTCAACTGGAAAAAAACACTTTAGTGAAGTGATCCATAACATAGTCTTAAGCATTTCTACGTCACTGATGCAGGGGAAAAAGGAGTAACGAGAGATACTTCACGTTAACGGTATTTTCATATCGCACACAAACCCTATAAATAAATAACGGCTTACGGCAAACAGCCGCTTTATTGTGCCCTGGCATTGCAGAAGTCTATGGGCGGCGGTGACTACCTACCATCAGGTGGCCCCGTCTGCTCGTCTGCTTGTCGAGGCACTAAAAAACAGTAACAGTTGTAATTGCGCATGCGTTACAATTGCTATACTGAGGTTTCGGGTTCGATCCCCGGGTCGGGTAAAGTGATATTGGGTTTTTCTTTTTCTATTCAGCCCGGAGTCTGGAATTGTGCCCGGTATGGCGACAGGCTCGCCCCCTATCACACTAAGGGACCGTAATAAATTCGGCGAATAGTGGGTGTACTGGTTACACCTCTGCCTACCCCTTCAGGGATTACAGGCATGAGTGTATATGTATGTAACATGCCTGTTTGTGTGTCTGTTGGGCTACAGATACTAGAGACTTGGTTTCGCAACACTCTGACCCGATACAAATATGGGTAAAAAAACATTTGTCTGAGTGTAGGGATTGAACCCAAGATAGCCCAATAGTAATTATAATTTTTGAATGTAAAACAATTGACCTAACACGGAAATCGTACGCGAGATGTCCCCACGGGTCATGTGTTTTTAATAATTTTATTATTTTCATTAACACCGTTCTACTTTCCAATATTTTTATGTACGCATTAAAAAAAAACACCGCCATTACAACACATTCGAAACATTTACAACCGCTTAAACACACGTCGGAATAACTGAGCATCACGAAATTAAACGGAACTTTTATTTAACATCGATACCGATCTATATTGTCGATGGAATCAGCATTTCCGCTATTATGTAATGATATTTCGAATTCTGAAAAATATTCTTTTTCAAATTCATAACTTATTATTGAACTAGCTGTTACCTGCGGCTCCGCCCGCGTGGAAATTATCGTCTTTTTATCATTTCATCTCTCACAACTATTCTTTGTATTATACACATATTCGTTCAACCAGATATAACTTTTGGTTGAATGCACCGATTTAAATAAAATAAAGACTAAATCTTACCTCGAGATACACTATGATTTTATTGGCGATTCTTTTGTCGTAATAAAATACTTTAGACGTGATGCCTTGACAGGCAGACAGACAGACAATAATTCCAAAACAATTATTTTGGGGATAGAGCAGTGATAGCCTAGTTGGTTGCGGTACGGACTGTGAAGACGAAAGTCGTAAATTCGAAACCCAAATGGCATACACCTCTGACTTTTCTAAAGTTATGTGTGTATTAAAATGTTAATTATCGCTTGCTTTAACGGTGAAGGAAAACATCGTGAGGAAACCTGGCATACCTGATAATTCTCATACGAGTTTCGAAGGTATGTGAAGTCTACCAACCCGCATTAGGCCAGCGTGGTGGACCAAGGCCTAACCCCTCTCATTAGTAGAGGAGGCCCGTGCCCAGCAGTGGGACAGTGTTTAATACAGGGCTAGTATTATTATTTATTATTTTGGGGATCTATATCGATAATGTTAACATGTTACAACATAATTTTGCTAAAATATTTAATGTACAGACAAAGTGTACACAATAATTGTATATAGAAGTGTTTGTATTCTTTTAAAATTACACTGGTGTTTAGTTACTAAGGTTTTACCAAGCCGTTCTAAAAATTAATAATTTTATCTATTCCTGCAAGCAACAATGTACAAGCTCTTTTTTTTTCAATAATATTGAGGTGTGCGACCCGACTCGACGTCCGCACATCACACGAGGCCCCTCATTGAAAATCAGCGCTGCAGTACTGCTCAGGTTGTACTGCAGCATATCGCTGAATGAGGGGACCTGTTACGGAGCAAACAGTTTTGTTTTTTGTTTTAAGTTTTATTTTGTATTTTCCTTGTATTTGCTCTGGTTATAAAATCTTTTTCTTTCTTTCTTTCTCTTTTGAGTTCTGTTTGAAATTAGTCACCAGTGTGTAGTACAAGACACTGGTAGTTTCACTGACTTGGTTTGTAATTCAAAGTTCTAGGTGGTGTTGGGGGGTAGCCATGATATGGCAGTATGTGTATAATTATTGTATTACCAAATAATAATAAATAAATATTACTAGCCCTGTATTAAACATTGTCCCACTGCTGGGCACGGGCCTCCTCTACTAATGAGAGGGGTTAGGCCTTAGTCCACCACGCTGGCCTAATGCGGGTTGGCAGACTTCACATACCTTCGAAACTCGTATGAGAATTATCAGGTATGCCAGGTTTCCTCACGATGTTTTCCTTCACCGTTAAAGCAAGCGATAATTAACATTTAATACACACATAACTTTAGAAAAGTCAGAGGTGTATGCCACTTGACTTTCGAACCTACGACTTTCGTCTTGACAGTCCGTACCGCAACCAACTAGGCTATCGCTGCTTATTATGCGTATTACCAAATATTGACTGAATTTAAATAATGTATAATATTTCATGGATTCAATAAATATTTGATTTTGATTTTGTGGCACCTACCATCAGGCGAATAATATGCTCATTTTGCTTGAAGCAAATAAAAATATACATCGGTTAGACTAGAAACATGAATCACAGGACTACAACATAATTTTGACTATAAGATTGTGTTTAAAACAGATTCACTACCAACCATTAGACAAAGAGTCTATTAAACATTGCGACAAAAGGAGGACATGCCCAAAGAAAGACAAACAGCTGTTGTCCGACCGCACCGGACTTGCAGATTCAACCTTTGTCGAAACACTCGGAACAATGGCGCCATTGTAATTAGCTCAAGGCTTGAGGATGAGGAAGAATTGTCTAGGGAACTTGCGAGATAATTATAAATAATACTAGCCCTGTAACATTGTGCCACTGCTGGGCACGGGCCTTCTCTATTAATAAGAGGGGTTAGGCAGACTTCACATGCCTTCGAAATTCTTATGAGAATTCTCAGGTATGCAGGTTTCCTCACGACGTTTTTCTTCACCGTTAAATCAAGCGATAATTTACATGTAATACACACATAACTTTAGAAAAGTCTGAGGTGTATGCCATTTGGGTTTCGAACATACGACTTTCGTCTTGACAGTTCGTACCGCAACCAACTAGGCTATCGCTGCTTGAGATATTTGGCGTCTTATAATTAAGGTTTTGTTGATGGGCTGTATCTCCCAATAAGGATCTGTCATATACAAATCCAAATCCTTTATGTAGCAAGTCCTAGGAACTCTCAATTTAGATTTTGACACACTGATGCATCGAGACGGCCGCTTTCTACTATTCCAAGCGACGGAATAGGCTAGTTGACTGTTTTTGGGAAACAGTTTTATATTATTCTTCATGGTCTATATTAATAAACATAAGTTTTCAAAATTTAATTTGCATTTTCATAAACCAACATAATTTTTCCCACCAAAACGCTACCAACGGTCATGGCCTCTCGTGTGACGTGACCATCCGCAAAACTAATAGACGTTTGGCTCAGCGTTTAATAGATGTTTCGAACGGTGACGTCATGCATGACTGATGGGTTTTACATGTCACGTGACAAAATGCTTTATTTTTACATATTTGTTTCTTGAAAATATTAAATAATTAAGTTTAAATTAAAAAAATAGTTTATTATTCGATTTTTATAGACAAAAATCTATTATAAAAAACAAAATTCTATAAGGTTTTCACTTACTGTCAATTATGATGATTATTGAGCAGACGCACTGCCATTTTTTTACAAAGCGCCACAATCAAGGCCCCACTGTTAGGTTAAGCTGTAAACGCAGTTGTAAACTCACAGCAAAACAATATCTTGGACCACAATTTAATCATCAAAGTTCCTTTGTTTTGTTATATTAAGTGATATTTTCCCTCAGAGAAAGTAAGACTAAACTTTACCAAAATACTTCCTTTATTAGCCGCGGCAACTTCTCAATACACAACCGCGACCGTTAAGTTTAAAGAAAAAACAATAATTGTCTATGTCAATCATGGCTGGTTTATGGTCTTCTTTGTGCTCGAACAGTGGTGTTTGCTGCTATTTATGTCTGTTACGAAATATGTAGTCGGTCACGACTCTGTGATGTTTTATAACAGATTTTAATGCCTATCTTGGTTTATTGTTTATGGCTACTGACGGATTGGCTATGTGTTCGGAATCCCATCATGATACGTCAAGCATAAAAAATATCAAGCGATCTCATCTATGGTCTATGACAGTGGACTGTGTGTTTAACCATCCTAGATTCGATGTTAGGCCGTGGAAATATTTGTCTTACAAACTTTGTCATTAGGAACTCTTTCTCTTCTTTTGGCTATTTATTTTTACACACCCAAACGTTTTGGCTCCAACTTCGGGTCAGGAACTGTAATAGTTTTTTCAAATTTTATCACATGAATTAAATTAAGGTGAAAACATATCCCTAGGAACATAGAATTGGCACTGTAAAAACGTCAATTACAAATTAGATAATTAATTTACTTTATAAAAAGCAGCGTTTACCTAGTTATAGGAGTGGTACAGACGGCCAAGACGAAACTCGTTGCTTCGTGGTTGGAACCACGTACAAGTGACTTAATGTTAAAAGAAAACATCGTGAGAAAACCAGCATACTTGAGAACAAAGTCTACCAACTCACATAAGGCCAGCGTGGATCGACTAAGTGGCCTAACTCCTCTCATTAATAAAAGAGGCCCATATTCAACAGTGAAACAGTGTATTTTTACTTTGGTACGACAAAGTGACCAGACTGCACCTGATGGTGAGCGCAGTAATGCAGCCTGAAAATAATATAACACAGGCCGCCTGGTTTGTATTATTTTATATATTGTTCAAATAATACAAAGTAAATGTATTGTAAAATAAGCTTAAAAACCTAATTCTATGAATGCACGTATTATGCTGAATTTGTTAATGCATTTCCAACAACTAGTTACATCGCGAACGGTATCATTTTAATAAAGCAAAGCAAGCGACATCGGACGCCCGTTACGAAACAAGTGTAGGTTTCGTAGCAGTTGTGTATTAAGCAGTTTTATTACCTATTGCTGTTTCATTAGTTTGGGCGCAGTGGCGCAGTGGTGGGTCTAGAAAACTAGGCTGACTGGATTCAGGGACACTTGGCATTGAATTATTAAGTGGCAAACGGAAAAATAAATAACACACATCAACCTCAAACTAAGATACAAGTCTTATGTAGTGGGTATCAGAAACTACGACATACTTTGGGTCATCTAGTTTGGTGGTGTTTAAAATTGGTTATAATTTTTTTTTACTTATTACTATCACTGAAGATATTATAACACTCAATACTTTTTTGTTGTTAATAATGGGTTATTTTTGAAACTACTATTTTCTTCTAGAAATTCTCTCTCTAATACTAATTATTCTAAAAATGCTCTCACTAATACAACCTGCGCTATCTCTGAGTAGTGAGTATTTAAAAAATACTACTTTTTACCGGATTTTATTTTACTTATCAGAGGATCCGCAAAAAAAAACTAGCATTGATATAAGGAAAAGCATCATTACAAACCTTCGGGCAACGGTAAAACCTAGCAAATACATTCAACCTTGCAAGCGTCACTTCGGACTAGAAAGCTAGTGCTCGTGAGAGAAAAATGAAAGTACTTGCGCTCAACCTGTTTTTATCATAGGTATTACGAGCGTAATTATGCGAAATTATAACAAAACAATCGGCTGTACGCACGCGTTAACGATGACGGATTATATTTAATTAGGTTGACGTGTAGGTATATTTATTTTGCATTATATGTTTAATAGAATCAACGATGATAACTGTACTTGTATCTGACTATTGTTACTATTAACGAATGCAGCAATGCCGGCATGCAATGCCCTTGAATTTGAATGCAGAAAGTACATGATTAATTAAAAAAAAAATGTTATAAATAGAACATATTAATAAAAAGTTATCATCAAATCTATCATAGCAGCGATAGCCTAGTTGGTTGCGGTACGGACTGTCAAGACGAAAGTTGTATGTTCGAAACCCAAATGGCATACACCTTTTCTAAAGTTACATGTGTATTCATTGTTAATTATTGCTTGCTTCAACGGTGAAGGAAAACATCGTGAGGAAACCTGTATACCTGAGAATTTTAATAAGAATTTCGAAGGAATGTGACGTCTACCATTCTTATTAGGCCAGCGTGGTAGACTAAGGCCTAACCCCTCTCGTTAGTCGAGGAGGCCCGTGCCCATCTGTGAGACAATGTTTAATACAGGGCTACTATTATTCGCTATACAAACTAACTGGTCCTACAACTGTTTGTCCTTTGACCAAAATAGCTATGAAGGTAGGCATAGGTGCCGGCACCAGGGGGCGCACTTGCACCCTCCTGTAAAAAAGAAATAACATAAAAACAAATATATAATGCTAGCCATCGACTACAGAGATTAAGCTTGTTTTCGAAGAGCGAAAATATATTTGAATTTAACATTACATTTATATACATATATGTAGAATTCTATATTTTATATCAGTTATTAGTATGATGTGTAGTTGCAGGTGCACCTCCCTGAAAGTAATTCTGGCGGCGCCCATGGGGTTAGGAGTTTAATCATACAGAATTCAACATAGCATTCACAGTTATTCTATAAAAAATCTCGCGATGAAATGTCCTATATTAAGCTTGGATTGTAAATATAGAGTGTTTTGTAGTAATATTTATTTTTATTAGCAATTTTATGTACAGCATTATACTAAAGTAACTTTGCAGTCGCCATTGTCTTCTAACTTCACCGGCTTCCGTGTGGAATATTATTTGTGCGCCTTTTTTGACTTGACGCGTGTATTGCTTGACAATAAGGCAATTCAGGGACGGCTCTGTAGTTGCTCCTATATTGTGTAAAACTACTTGGAAAAAATGCCAGAAGGCACGTTTAAAAAATGGTAACAAGCCGTAACTTTATTTATTGTCATACATACTTATACACTCACGCCTGTAATCCGCGAAGGGTTAGGCAGCGGTGTAACTAGTACACCCACATTATGCCGAGCTTATCACCGTCCCATGATGTGATAGGGGGCGAGCCCATCACCATACCGGGCACAATTCCAGACCCCGGGCTAATACTGAGAATTTCTTTCTTTCTTTCGACCCGGGGATCGAACCCGAGACCTCAGCACAGTAGTCGTAATGTATGCGCAATTACAACTGCGCCACCGAGGCAGCCAGAAGTTTATTTATTAAATGTTTATTTCTTTTTTTAATGTTTATTTATTTATCAAATGTTTATTTATTTATCAAATGATTATTTATTGGTCAAATGTTTATTTATTCATTTATTATGTAGACTGTCGAAGATCAAGCTATAATATTTAATCAGCACACACCTGATTATCGCATGCATGATGCTGTCCGTGTACACCCAGCCTTTACTGCATTGAATGAACCGAACCCTTATCGCAGTAAAAGCTAGGAAATGGTTAACTGCTATGCGATTATAAAATAATGCTGACAGAAAGCCGCCATTGTCGCCGGCTAATAGCTGAGTAGTGCCGTAATTACAGCCAATGCAATTAGCAACCGCTTTCGAAGCGACGATTTCATTTTGATGCAACTAATAAACGGCCCTACTGGTTATTATACATTTTCCAAGGAAAAGTTTTTAAGTAAATGAAAAAAAAAGGAACATTCTTATTTATTTATCGTTACACCAACAGCATATGTATATTAGTAAGTAAATAAATACACCCAACAGTGACACACATAGTTCAGACCCCACACTAGGTAAAACTTGTATCATGTACCCATGAAGGTATCAAGAACTACGAGGGACTACGGTCCTACAACACACATACCCGAAAAAAATATCTGTCACACATATATTTGTTTCGGTGCGGGAATCGAACGGGGTGCCACGGCTGTCAAATGTAAGGTGATTTTGACATTTACGCTGATATATGTGCCATTTACAACTATACACAGAATTCACCAGGTACTTTTAATATGGTGAAAAGATAATAAGAAAAGGGGAAAACCACGCCTGTATCCTATAAGGGTCTAGAGTTGGGTGCGATGTTTTGCGGTCTTCTAAGTACTCTCACACTAGACCTTTAACCGCTTCTTCACCTTCTTGCTCATGGCTTAGTGTGAAGGAGCAGGCCGGCATGATTGTGTTGAGTAGCGAGGCATAGATTGTCTCTCGTTACTCTAATTGGACAGCACTGTGCTTACTATCAAGTACAGTGTGGTCACTTTGCCGTGCCAGGATAAAAAAAGGGCAAGTACACCAGATTGCGTCGACATCCGTCCCATGATGGCGAGCCTATCATATCGGGCACTACTGGGCCCTTCATATGTGATTTATTAAATTCGAAAACTTTAAAGGTGATTTCCGACCTGGGATT
Source organism: Laothoe populi (assembly GCA_905220505.1). Taxonomy (NCBI): domain Eukaryota; kingdom Metazoa; phylum Arthropoda; class Insecta; order Lepidoptera; family Sphingidae; genus Laothoe; species Laothoe populi. Next base: position 7,979,008 of record HG992171.1, read on the forward strand.
TGAACGCAGGACTTAACTCTTCGGATCGGAAAGGAGGTGTCCGCCGTGTGCCACCACTGTGGCAACTGCCGCGAGGACACGGCCCAACATACGTTGGAGGAGTGCCCAGCCTGGGACGAAGAGCGCAGCGCTCTCAGAGCAGTCGTTGGAGGAGACCTCTCGCTGCCGGCCGTGGTGTCGTCCATGGTCGCCAGCCGGAGGTCCTGGCGTGCGGTGGCCCACTTCTGCGAGAGCGTCATCTCGCAGAAGGAGAGTGCTGAGAGGGATCGGGAACGATATGATCCCTCCCGCTGCCAGAGAAGACGTAGGAGGCGCCGGGTGGACGACTGACCGGCGTCTCCCGCCCTGTGGAATGGGGGCGTTTGAATTCCACCACGGTAACCCCTGCCTGTCGTACGAGGCGACTAATTGGGGCCATCGGGGGTCGCGGGCACGCAGCGGAGGGCTGTCAGCCCGTATCGATGCACTCCCAATTCGGAGCATCGTGCGACCCCGAGATGGACGGCAGCGCGGGTGGTAAGGCCTCTTTCGCTGTCGTTGTTCGGTGCGCGGGGGCTCCTTAGCCCTCCATGGAGATGGGCTGCTATGCAGCACCGCGCAGGGGCGATTCCGGCTGCAATTCTAGCACTCCTTAGAATACCCCGGGATCGCTCCGCAAGCGCCGAAGAAGGCCACCGCGGGGTTTTAGCTGGTAGTGTCGGGTGGGGTGTACATAGGGGTTAGGGACTCGGCCCAGCGGCAGCATGGATAGCCATCATCCGTGCGAGGGGGATGCTGGGTCGTAAGACCGGCTAGTCCAGCATACCCGTTTTATTCTTAATCCGCTTCCCTCCGGAGCTGGCGGCAGTAATAAAACGCTTTCCCCGCGACAACAAAAAAAAAAAAGGACTTAACTCTTCAGTACCTTATGTATCGAGCACATTTCGCTCAAAGATCAACCAGTAAATAAAATTAAATAACACCTAACAGTCACACACATAGCCCCAACCCCACACTAAGATACGGGTCTTGTGTTGTGGGTATCGGGTACTACGAGAGACTTTCGGTCTCACAACACCCAGACCCCGGACACAAATATCTGTCTGACACACAAACATTTGTCCCGGTGTGAACCCACGGCCTCTCGTTTCACAGCCGGCTACTCGCCAACTGCGCCACGGAGGCTGTCTAGAATACATTCTAAATAGAACACATTTAACACGACCTGCAAAATTGTTGGAGTATAATAACCTCATTACTTCGCTGGGTCAATATGGGTCCATAGTTGGCATAATTTATTCGCGGAAGTGTCCAATTATGGATGCTGGCCAAATTAGCGAAGCCAACTCACACGCGGCTAGAATGTGGTTCGCGCCTCAATCGGGTCACTCACCTGTGCTGTATTGTTACGTTTTGATTAGAGTTGTGCGTTAATAGATAATGTGAACTTGGCTTTTGTTATGTATTATATGGTTATAGTGTATAATTGTATCAGTGTAAAATTAAGAAAGAAGGCGTAGTGTGAAGAAGCTACACAACAGGCCGGCATGTTTTTATACTCTTTATTGTACACTAAAATATATAAAAATAGGAAAACAAAAATAATTTAAAGTACAATTGGCGGTCGTATAGCTCTCGGCGATCTTTTCAAGACAACCATGGGATGGAAAAATTTGTAAGGGTCGAGTTGGGAGGTATGTGTCGCTACTTTATACTTCAACTGGAAAAACTACGCTTACCATCAGGTTCAGTGTAGTCACTTTGCCAGAATAAAAAGTACACCGACTTCAATAAAATACAAATTATGCGTCACTATAAAATTTAAGGTTTGCCCTTGATTTTTCTGAGATCCCATCATCAGATCCTGACTTGGTGCCAATGGGACCACCTGGGAAGTATACCCTTTTGAACAAAAAAAGAATTTCTTGAATCGGTCCAGGCGTCTTCGGGTAATCGGGGCACATACATAAAAAAAAGATTCCGACGAATTGACAGCCTTCTCCTTTTTTGAAGTCGCTTAAAAATAATATCTATAAAAATAGTCATATTTTGACTACGGTTGAAACAACACTTCCTTAATAAGGTGCTAGCTAAATTTATATAATGCGCGTTGTTGGACAGCTGAAGTAGGCATACATCAAAGACTAAATACCTAAATAAACACCGTACAGAACAACACAACACCTTACACAATATATAATCCTATCCTACTTCCTACTAATATTATAAATGCCAATGTTTGGATGGATGGATGTTTGTTACTCAATCACGCTACAACGTCTGGACGGATCTGGTTGAAATTTGGCACAGAGATAGATTACAATATTCCGACGAATAGTTAACCTCCTCCATTTTTGAAGTCGGTTAAAAAAAGATTTTGAACTTCGATAAAATATTTCGCGTCTTTCGTATTTAACAGGAAGGCAGGCTCTGCAGTGCCCTCGGAGGAGACCTCTCGCTGCCGGCCGTGGTGTCGTCCATGGTCGCCAGCCGGAGGTCCTGACGTGCGGTGGCCCACTTCTGCGAGAGCGTCATCTCGCAGAAGGAGAGTGCCGAGAGGGATCGGGAACGAAATGATCCCTCCCGCCGCCAGAGAAGACGTAGGAGGCGCCGGGTGGACGACTGACCGGCGTCTCCCGCCCTGTGGAACGGGGGCGTTTGAATTCCACCACGGTAACCCCTGCCTGTCGTACGAGGCGACTAATAGGGGCCATCGGGGGTCGCGGGCTCGCAGCGGGGGGCTGTCAGCCCGAATCGATGCACTCCCAGTTTCGGAGCATCGTGCGACCCCGAGATGGACGGCAGCGCGTGTGGTAAGGCCTCGTTCGCTGTCATTGTTCGGTGCGCGGGGGCTCCTAAGCCCTCCCATGGAGATGGGCTGCAACGCAGCACCGCGCAGGGGCGGTTCCGGCAGCAATTCTAGCGCTCCTTAGAATACCCCGGGATCGCTCCGTAAGCGCCGAAGAAGGCCACCGCGGGGTTTTAGCTGGTAGTGTCGGGTGGGGTGTACATAGGGGGTAGGGACTCGGCCCAGCGGCTGCCCGGATAGCCATCATCCGGGCGAGGGGGATGCTGGGTCGTAAGACCGGCTAGTCCAGCATAACCGTTTTATTCTTATTCCGCTTCCCCCCGGAGCGGGCGGTAGTAATAAAACGCTTTCCCCGCGACAAAAAAAAAAAAAAAGGCTCTGCAGTGCCCTGGCATTGCAGAAGTCTATGGGCGGCGTTGACTACTTACCATTAGGTGGCCCGTGTGGCTCGTCTGCGTATTCAGGCATTAAAAAATAACTTTATCCTATTCTTTAAAACCAGTAACTGGCCTTTTGGAATTGTAAGTGTTTATAGCGGTGGATAAGTCCATAAGATGACTTGTATATCGTTTTCTGGCTGCTATATAAGTCGGACCCGCACTGCCAACATGATGAGGCGATTTCATATCCACTTTCTATAAGTAATAGTACACCACAAATATAACAGTATTTCCTCGTAAGCCTCGTAAGGATGACTGTTGTTACGCAACTCAGTTCGGCCAAGTCATAGTGAAAGTCGCAATACTTTGTGTGACGGAATCGCGCAAATCATGTACTTTGTATAGAGAAAGGTGCTAATTTATCCGTATCATTTCCAAAGTCTGTATGTTAGAGATATATAATATTAAACAGGCCGGCATGATTGTGTTGAGTAGCATAGATTAGAGTAGAAGAGTAGGATAGATTGTCTCTTCTATTCAGATTACATAATATATTTCACAAAGTAATACTATAATACTACACATGGAATTGTAGATACTAGTAACTGTCGCTGTATTTTGACCTTTTTATATATTGAATAAAGTTTTTTATCGATTTTATTAAATATACTAACGTTATATTCCGCTTGTTGCAGAAACAAATCGAGCTGCACTTAAAGCGTGTGCTCTCCGGATCCGCAGCGGTGTGGTGCTGATACTCTGTGTGCGAATGATGAGCGAGGCGGAGCGGTGCCAACGCTCCACCTGGCGTCCCCTGCGACATGGCGGCGCTCTCCTGCTACCAGCCCTGCAGGCAGTATCTCACGCAGCCCACTAGGTAAATCTAATATACTTTTACTCCTCGAACACCGCACTCAACTCACACTCAACCCTATGACTCCAGCCAGGGGGGTCGACGAGAGGCGGACGGAAACATTGCTATGTGGAAGTTGCTCTCCGGAAGATGCCCCTATACGCACACACAACCGGCAAAGGACGGACCTACGTATCAAATAGCGAGGGACCTACCTTTGCCGGGCACACCTCAAAGCACACACACTATTCTATACAGTGATACTAATACAAATCAATCAGAATAAAACATAGAATGTCAAGCAATAATAAACAAAAAAAAAACACGTCGAATTGAGAACCTCCTCCTTTTTTTTAAGTCGGTTAAAAGTTACTACTTCATGGACGCTGTTTCAAAAAAGAACACAGTGACTCCAAAGTTGTAAGTTTTCACTTCCGGTAATACCCATGACTGCCTATGTATTTATAAATTTTCCGTTTGCCGCTGAATAATTCAATGCCAAGTGTCCCTGAATCCACTTAGCCTAGTTTTTTAGACCCACCACTGCGCCACTGCGCCCAAACTAATGAAACAGCATTAGGTAATAAAACTGCTTAATACACAACTGCTACGACACCTACACTTGTTTCGTAACGGGCGTCAGATGTCGCTTGCTTTGCTTTATTATGTACAGCCTGGATTGGTAGATGAGCAGACGGGCCACCTGATGGTACACCTTTCTACTAGGTTTTTGAGGCGATGCTGCGGAATATTCTGCCATACCTCTATTAGAGCTTCTTAGACTCCACGTAGCGTGATTGGACAGATTTAATTGGTCATTTTTTTCATATTGTATACACAACAGCTAGCATAGTATAAATTAAATAGAGTATTATATTATTGACATTACGTATGCAAGAAAGATACCTTACAATAGCCGACTTTATTATCCGTCCTTTTGTATATCATTTTCTTTCCGCTCTTTAAGTTAATCCTGGATAATCCTCTATGGATTTATTATAATCCATGTGTGTACGGAAAAAAATGGTACGAAAATCTACAAGCAAAAATATATTTTTGTATCCATATCAGTTTCACGTATAGTCCTTAACCACTCAAGTATCATCTGTACATATAAGGCCACGCCAAACTGGCAACAATCGCCCTTATTGACGTGCGCATTAAGCCTATTTGTAACGTTAACATTATGGAAATAAAGTTGATTTTGGATTGTATTTCTACTCACTACTTATTACATATATATATACACTCACGCCTGTAATCCCAGAAGGGGTAGGCAGGTGTAACCAGTAGGTAAACCCACTTTTCTCCAAATTTCGGTCCCATAATGTGATAGGGGGCGAGCCTATCGCCATACCGGGCACAGATTCCATACTATGGGCTAATACTGAGAATTTCTGGATAGAAAAACCCAATATCACTTTACCCGACCCGGGGATCGAATCCGAGACCCCAGCACAGCAGTTTTAAGGCATTCGCAATTACAACTGCGCCACCGAGGCAGTTTAAATAAAAACTAAATAATAATAAAAAATAAATGGTACTTTTACTACTTATTGCCTTTTTCCGAACACCGGTGTCCTTGTGATACATGAGAGGTTGAGACATAAATTGCGTCACCACCCGGAAAGTAACTTTACAAAACTTTACACAGATATTCCAGGTGTCTAGACGACGACGAGGACAGCCACACCACCCTGCAACTCCGTCGGCAGCAGTTCATAGAGCGATGTCACGAGGCGCGCGGCATGCGTCACCGGGACGCGATCCCTGAAGTGGTGCCAGTGTCAGTGAAGAGGACCCGGGAGGAGCTGGCGAAACATGCGTCACAAACCGTGCCGCTGACGCGCCGGCTCAACGTCGAGTCTGGCTGGTCGAAGGTTGAGGAGGTGCGGAAGAAATTTGAGGGTGCTGCTGCCTCGGCCTCATACTCTAGGTCGTTTGAGTCTCCTCCCAGGTGAATTTCGGATTACAGTTATATTATCATATCATACACCTCTGACTTTTCTAAAGTTATGTGTGTATTAAAATGTTAATTATCGCTTGCTTTAACGGTGAAGGAAAACATCGTGAGGAAACCTGCATATCTGAGAGTTTTTCGAAGGTATGAGAAGTCTTCCAACCCGCATTAGGCCAGCGTGGTGGACTAAGGCCTAACCCCTCTCATTAGTAGAGGAGGCCCGTGCCCAGCAGTGGGACAATGTTTAATACAGGGCTAGTATTATTATAATGGTCTTTTGTGTAACTCAATTTTAACTCTATATCAATGGTCACTGCGGTATACTCATTGAGAATGTGTCCAATTCTATTAGTCTTGGATAAAATTAAGATATGAATTACAACCCATGATTATCTTAAACTATTAATCATACGATAATTTACTTGATCATCGTCGTAAACGCAGTGACAAAACCTGATTGTAAATTTAGTGTGCTTAACTGCAATCCAAAAAAATGAACTAACCCCTATCGATGGCAAATATGTTGGCCTTTTTAATAACTAAAAGACGGACCAAAAGCGCGAGTCATTTAATTATTAAAATCTTATTCAACAATAATCATGCTACCAAATAACTCAGACCAAACCTTCGTGTCTTTGCCCAGGCGCAGACTAGCAGACTCGTTGTTCGCGAGCTTCAAGCTACCCCGTAAGAAGGACGGCATGGCAGCACCGCGCTCGCTGGCCCCGCAGCCGCAGCAGAAGCGCAAGTCGGCAGTGGAACTGCTGGCTGAGACCAAGGCGTTCTACGTCAAGTCGGAAACAGTGCTTGATAGGAAACAAGAGCTGCCTTTGAGGGTAAGTCTGTCCCAATCTTCCATCGGCGGGTCGGGCCAACATAATAGTTTCCTGTGTTTAATTTTTTACATTATTCGATATGCAACCGAATATAATACGCAAAAGAAACCCTTTTTCAAAAACAGAATCAAAATTGCTTGAAAATTGACAGCTTGAAAAGTCACAATGTTTATTTTAAATATTGGTATTCAGAGCAAAAATGGTTGTGTAGTGAGAATATATCACTATCTCTCTCGCAAAACGGCACATTAATGGCCATTCTAAATACCGTGACGTCACGGGACATATCATGCATCCGTTTACTGTCACTTGACACCAAACCTGTGCCAGAAGATTTGAATGGCGTCTAATTAACTTATTTTTGTTCGGATACATAAAATTCCTTCGGTTTAAGACTTTAAGTAAATGTAACTTGTTGATTAAATTAATAAAAAAACGTGTCAACTACCCTATTTGTTGTTACATTAATATCTGAATTTGATAGATAGATACTTGTGTGTGTTATAATGACCATGCTTTCCTAAGTAGTAATACTATTCAGAACTTTAAATTACAAAACAACTTGAATGGTTAGTGTCACTGCGCTTATGCACGTTCTTAAAATACCTAGTGATTTTATCAACTCCAATATCCTAAAACTGGAACAAAATTGTGCTACCACGGGCATAATTGGCGGAAGAACTTTACAAAGCGGTGGGTCGTACTCGGAGCACCACCTACGAATTTGTGGATTAGTTCAAGTGCAAGAGAATTTCACTTCATTCTTCTTTCATCTGCTTTTGAAAGCGAAGTTTGCTTCAACTCCTGAAATATTCCTAAGAATGACAGGATTTTCTGAAATCTTTGCTTCAATATATAATATTTGTTTACAGATGAGCAGTGGACTGGGTCAGGCGATCGCCGCTGGTGGCTGCCACCTCATCAGTTCTGGGGCCGTTAACAATGACGCATGTTGTAATCCTTGTAAGTTTGGCACACTCTTAGCTTTACCTACATTATAAGATGGCTTATTAGGTTAGTACAGAAGACTATTGCTGCTGTACCATTTGATCGATCCTCAAAATCTACCAAGATCTGTTGGGTCAAGCCTTAATTTAACGGTAGACAGTGGCTTTGCTGTGCCCTGGCATTGCAGAAGTCTATGGGCAGCGGTGACTATTTACCATCAGGTGACCCGTCTGCTAGTCTGCCTATCGAGGCAGTAAAAAAACATATCAAAACTAGGCAGACACAAACAACCCTAAATAGAGAAGTTTCCAGAATGTTCAAAAAAATCAAAATCAAATCAGTTTATTTGTTAAACATAGGTAAAAAATATAGTTCTTATATTACATTCATAGTGCGCTATGTTTTGCCACTAGAGCGTACAAATATTATAACAATTAATTAAATAAATTTAAATCCATACAATATCAATAAAAGAATTAAAATATCAAAAGACAGAAAGAAACAATACTAATATAACAAAAGTCAAACATAAAAAATTAAGTAAATGTACAATATATTGTCAGTCATAAATTAGTCCGTCAACGAAATTAAATTTATAGTAAACAAATACACAATTGTTTCATATTTATCCAATCTTATTAAATTACAAGTATTATCTATTATTATATTAGTTTAACTTTTCTGTAAGAAACTCTGTAATACTATAATATGCTTTTTTAATAAGGAATTCTTTAAGGCGTCTTTTAAAAAGACTAACATTAAGGTCCTTAATCGAACACGGTATATGATTATATATAATAGGCGCCATACAGAACACACTTTTATGCATCAGGCTTGTGTTAGATTTTCTCACACACAGTCTGTGGTTGTCGCGTCGGCTACGCGAATTAATATCTGATAGCTTAGGGAATAAACAATGATGGTGTTGTTAATATTTTATGAAATATGGTTTACACGAGTCAATACATTGTAGACCAAACATAGCTCTGATGCACCGCTTTTGTTGCTTAAAAATTAGGTTTCTGTTGGCCGTGTTCCCCAAAATATAATTCCATACCTTAGTATGGCACTCACTACGCCATGATATGCTATGATTATTGTCTCGTTACTTACTACTGGGGCTAACTTGTACAGTACGTAAGCTGTTCGACTAACTCTTTTTGCCAATTGTTCTGTGTGACTTTTCCAGTCCAGTCTTTGATCTATAATTAAACCTAAAATAAAATAAAATAATAATAAAATTTTGATGTAATAACTTGATTCAAAATGTTATTATCATATTTAATGTTAGCTGTTACATTGGATCGTTGACTGAACAGCATTAATTTTGTTTTGTCAATATTGATTCGAAGATTATTATTATTAAGCCATTTGATTATGAATGTAATTGTATTAGAAATGTCATTTTCGTAATTATGTAAATTAAGATTGTCAGCAGCGATGGTAACTGTGCTATCATCAGCAAATATCATGTGATAATTTGTCACTTTCGGTACCAGAAATGTTCCAGAGTACTATCGGTACCTTCTCCGCCTAATATGCCAATGGCATAGCAAAGTTGTTTCCAATGTCTGTATTGCTAATGTGGGTTAACCTGGCCTCAACAGGATATATTAAAACTAAACAGAACAAACAACCTTACAATTATCTTCGACACGTATGAAATTTCCATAATGTTCTAAAGAACTGTCGGTACCTTCTTTCCTAGCAAAATTGACTCCAAAGTGTGCATTGTTAACGTCCACATTGCAGACGCAACTACCAGGATCGTGAGCAGCACCCGTCGCGCGGTGAGTGCTGGCGAGGGTCTTCAGAACACTCTGCGGCGACTGCTCGATCATTCTGACAGCAGGGAGAACGTGTACTCGCCTGCTTTTGGCACGCGTGAGTATTTGCTTTGGTTCCATTTTATATTAAAATTTAATATGTGTGGTGCCAGGTCGGCTACAGTACCAATCAGGCCTTATAATTATGCCAATACCTTGTGGTCTATTTTGTACATTAATTTTTAAAAAACTACGAAAAAATCTTTAGGCGAACACAGGATTAGTTCGCAATAATTAAATATTGGTATGAACAAGAGAGCGTGCGTATTGGGAATAACTCACCATCTCCCTCGCACGCACACACCGTAATGGCCATTCCGAGCGGTGACGTCATAATTCATATCTTGCATTCTTTTCTTTCATTTGACATTACCCTTTCCATCACATTTGAATGCTTCTCTCGATAACTATTTTTGGGTAAATTAATTCGTAGATAAAAAAAATACCGTGTCAATAATAATAAAAGTCTTTTACCTGTAAAACCTGTCATACCGGCACACGCAAGTGTGTCGCGTTCCGGGATCAGCCAGTGTACATCCAGTTATTGTCGGGGGTCTAGAGTTGAGGTACGATGTTTGGCCGTTTTGCGGCCTTCTGACACTAAAACCTGGACCGCTTCTTCACCTTCTTGCCCATGGCGTAGTGTGAAGAAGCTACACAGCAGGCCGGCATGTGATGAGCAGCAAGGGATAGATTGTCTCTCGAGTACACTGATTGGACGGCACTGCGCTTTCCATCAGGTGCAGTGTGGTAACTTTGCCGTGCCAGGATAAAAAAAAACGTCCAGTTGGAACACTTTCATGTGACTTTTATTTGTTACTATAATTTTCATTCCAGCGCACAAAATATACGTGGAACCACGACGAATAAAGGACACGTACGACCGGGAACTGCCACGCTCCCAACATAACTCCGGGAACTTTTCCGGGACGTTCTCGGGCACTTCGTCATCAGGCACATCCGGCTCTAAGGCCCAGAAGTCTGACCCGGATAGGGACAAACTGAACCGGCCGCTCAGCTTTGGCGATGCGAGGGTTTTCTTCCCGGAGTCGTTCGTGATACCAAGGCAGAGACCAGCTGAAGTTGTTGTTAAAAATGCTTATTCCATTCGTAAGTACCTTTTTGGTTCTGTCGTTTTGTATCGGTAAAAGAGTTGCTGGTATTGGCATTGGCTAATCATCAAACGGACGGTCGCTGTGTTGTTCAACAAAGAAAAAAAATATAGTCCATGTTGTGATGTTATCGCAGTAAGAAAATAAGCAGATTAGAAAGTCTGGCAATGATTGAATTTTTTTGATGGATGACCCCAGAATCCCACATAACAATTTCAAAGTCAATTGGCCTTCTAAGATAGAAAAAAACAATCAGAGAAGACAACCAATTAAGCAGCCATTTCTTTAATCTGATCTACCTGTATATATAAAAGAAGAAACTGACTGACTGACTGACATATCAACGCAAAGCCTAAAAGGCTGGGATTAGAGACTCAACATTTTGACAGTAGGTACCTTGTATGACGTAGGCATCCACTAAAGAAGGGTTTTTGGAAATACCACCGTTGAGGGTTAAAATATGGGATGAAAGTTTATATGAAAATCCGTCATTTTTGAAGTTAAACGCATGAAAATTAGTATTTTGTATTGTATACTTTTTCGCCTAACATGAACTCCACGCGGGCTTAGCCGCGAGCAACAGCTAGTAGATCTATAATTGGCGTCCGAAGAGACCTCTAGATGCCAATCATATTAAATTACAAATAGTGCTAGAAAAATATGTTTTTTATATATATTTTTTATTATTAATTTCTGTTGCAGCGAGTTCCCACTCGAGCCCCGACCACATAGAGTTACCAGAACCAGTGCTGAGTGGGTCAGGGTCTCCGCCGGAACAGATTGCCGCCATCAGTCCGCCCGCACAGTACGCACACTCCGCGCCACGGTATACCAGGTCAGGACTGACTACAGACTATACAGTCTTGCGGCGTTAGTTGCCTTTTTTAGTCTTTACTCCGAACTCAGTCTGCTCCGTGACCATGAAGGCTGTAAATCCTTCGAAACGTCGGGTTAAAAAAGTAAAATAAACCGCGATATAATCCCTAAAATTCGTTTTATTTCAATGTATAATATTCGCGTAAATATAAGAAACATTATAAAAAAAAAGTGTTAAAAATAGTTGTGATATTGACTACCCCTTAACCATTTGCAGCGTACTTCAGAGCGGCCAAGTTATAATACGCGTACAGTATGCGGAGTAATTATTGATCCCATTTATTCAACGAAGTGGTAGAGCCAGCTGTAGACATATTTGTCTACAGCATTAATGGGCCGGCTCGACCGGGGTAGTACCACTGTCTCACAGAAAACCAACGTAAAGTGACAGTTCACTGTCGCATTTCGTATGGTAAGCGAGATATCCGGAGGCCCAGATTCCCCCTTCCCTTCCCTAATCCCTATTCCTGTCCTTTAAGGCCGACAGCGCATACGTGATACTTTCGGTATTGTGGATGTTCATAGGCGGTGGAGATCACTTAACATCAGGTGACCCACTGGCTCGTTTGTCGGACTATGATATAAAAAATATATATATAAAAAAAACTGAACTTGTCATAAGTTTTAGTCAATTTGTCAAGATTTAAACGAATGTTTTGTTCGTTACAGATCAAATTCCCATTCGCAGCCAAGTATGCGAGAAGACGACAGTTGCACGAATATCAATAGTCACAAATCTCTACCCGATCTCCACACGCAGGCCCGCTGCTATACCGAACAGTAAGTAATACCAACCCTGTATTAAACATTGCTAGGCACAGGTCTCTAATGAGAGGGGTTACGTATTCATCCACTAATACTAATTCTTAGACTAGTAGACTTAATATCACAATTTTAATATTGTATACTTTGCCGAAAAGGGGCTGTATTTTTTTTTATTGTTGGAAACTTTATTCGTCTTAGAGTTAGTTATATTTACCTATAATTATTAATCACTCGTGTCTATAAGGATATACAAAAAGTAGGGAATAAAAAACAAGCCAAAATCATTTTTATTTCCATAACATTAAAGTTAAAAATAGCATGTAAGAACGGCGAAACTGACCAGTATTTGAACGCACTGCCGCACCGCCGGCAAGCTTATGAGTCATGACTGGTTAATATACTTAATACTGTTTGTTTCCTGTACAAAGAGAAATAAAAATAAGTAAAAACATACTTTCCAAATTTTACATTTCTTCATGATGAAGTTTTTTATTATATAAATAAAGTTGATTTTGCCTTGTATTTTTAAAAGGTTCTTATAAACTTTTTGCCAACACTGTATCCTTGTTATACATGAGAGGTTAAACAGCTATACATGAGAGGTTAAACTGTTATACATGAGAGGTTAAACTGTTATACATGAGAGTTTAACAGCTATACATGATAGGTTAAACTGTTATACATGAGAGGTTAAACTGTTATACATGAGAGGTTAAACAGCTATACATGAGAGGTTAAACTGTTATACATGAGAGGTTAAACTGTTATACATGAGAGGTTAAACAGCTATACATGAGAGGTTAAACAGTTACATTTTGATCGCAGTGTGCCCGAGGGTCGTACAGACACGATAGGCAGGTCTCCACGTCGCCGGCGGTACTCCAGCCATCAGCGGACCGCCTCCTGCTCCTCCAAAGGAACCAGGTAAACTTTACATCCAACGGTACATCATTATCTTAACGGTAGGCAGCGGCTCTGTTGTGCCCTGGCATTGCAGAAGTCTATGAGCGGCGGTGACTACTTACCAGCAGGTGGCCCGTCTGCTTGTCTGCCTATTGAGGCACTAAAAAAACATCTTACTATATATAACGGAAGGTGACCAACAAGTCGGTCATGTGATGGTAAGTCTGCACCATCCATGAGTAGTGACAATGGCAGAAGAATCTAGGGTATATCGCTGACCTTGTATTTTTTATCAACATTTTTTTCCTGGCACAGCAAATTGACCCCACTGCGCCGTATGGTAAGTGTAGTGCCGTCAAATCGAGTCTAGAGTCAATAATCTATAGTACTCTATAGTATAGTACTATCTAATCGATGGTAGCGAGAGACAATCTATCACTACTCAACACAATCATGTCGGCTTGCTCCTTCACACTACGCCATGGGCAAGAAGGTAAAGAAACGGTCGAGGGACTAATGTCTGAGTACACAGAACATGGTACCCCAACTCCTCCCAAGACCCCGACAAAAACCGGATGTACACTGGCTGACCCCGGAACACGACACATGCATGTGCCACTATGGCGGGTTTTACACCCTGTGTACGGTGCGAGCTATCCTACCACCAGCACGTTATGTTAAGTATTATATTGGTTTTAATTTGTGTATTTTTACGCATTCTGTTTTTTTATTGTCTGGGAAGCAGTAAAGTTCAAGCATCTCAATTAACAACGTCGGAATTGGCTGAAAATCAGCGCTGTCTGGGCATTCTGCCCCATTAGCTGAGCCATATTTTTAATTATAACTAAGACTGTAATTTTGGCTATGTATATTTTTATCATTATATGATTATATCTGTTCCAGATCTAATCATTCTTCCCTAATATCGTCGTGTGAAGCTTTCTCGGAACATCCGTCGCCTGGAGAAGAAAACTATCAGTCATATAACAGGTATGTATAATGTTTTGTTGATTGAGCAACGCTAAAGTTTCTTGCCGGTTATCTAGCGAAACTGCATTCCGAACTGGCGGTAGAGTAAAAAGATTGACTGAATCTAATTAACGTATAGAATTTCATGGATTTGTGGCGGCACACAAGCGCCTCAACACCGACGAATAGCATTGACTTTAGGCTGCATCGCGGTACTTAAATTTGATCGACACACAAGATCCAAATAGCAACGGTAGGAGGGGCCGCGGCCGGTCGGGCATAACACCCTCCTGACTGGAGATTTCCCCCTTCGCTAGAGGAACACCATCACCCGTTCTTCTACAGATTCAATAAATATTTGTTTTGATTTGTAGCCGGTGTGGGTCGTCGTTCGCTCGTGACTCTGGCGGTTCGTCTGGACATTACACGCAGCGCAGTGCGCCGCCGCATCATCAGCACCAGCACCGCACCGACTCCGGCTCCTCCACCCAGCACGAGCCAGCCAGGTCTATACTGATCTACATAGCGACGGTTGGCGGGCTAATTTAAAGACGAGGCGAGGGATAGACTGTGTGTCGCTACTTGATACTCTATCTGGACGGCACTGCGCTTACCATCAGGTGCAGTGTGGTCACTTTGCCGCGCCAGAATAAAAAAATATATACCAGTAGTATCAATGGCATGCCGGCGAACCAAAACTGGCAACACTCGCCGTTCTTGCATGCTATTTTTAACCGACTTCAAAAAAGGAGCAGGTTAACAATTTGTCGGAATCTTTTTTTTTATGTTACCTGATAACTCGAAGACGCCTGGACCGATTCGAGAAATTCTTTTTTTGTTTAAAAGGGTATACTTCCCAGGTGGTCCCATTGGCACCAAGTCAGGATCTGATGATGGGATCTCAGACAAATCAAGGGCAACCCTCAAATTTTATAGTGACGCATAATTTGTTTTGCTATTGAAGTCGGTGAACTTTTTATGAATAAAAAAACTTTTTAACTTTAATATTATTGAAATAAAATTGATTTTGGCTTAAAATTTACAGACTCTAGTTATTACCTTTTCTAACACCGGTGTCCTTGTGATTCGCGAGTGGCTAAGTGATTTTTTTTGCGAGATTGATTTATATTCGGAATAAGAAAATTATTTTTCGTCTTTCGAGTCTAGTTTAATTTTTTTTGTGCACTTTTTGGCGCTGATATCATCTGGTAAAAAAAAGGTTTTTTAATTAATAAAAAGTACACCGACTTCAATAAAAAACAATTTACGTCTCCCTATAATATTTGACGGTTGCCCTCGATTTTTCTGAGATCCCATCATCATATCCTGACTTGGTGCCAATAGGACCACCTGGGAAGTATACCCTTTTAAACAAAAAAAGAATTTCTAGAATCGGCCCAGGCGTCTTTGAGTAATCTGGGAACATACATAAAAAAAGATTCCGACGAATTGAGAACCTCCTCCTTTTTTGAAGTCGGTTAAAAACAGGCCTTTTTCAGAGCACATTTATTTTTAACCGACTTCAAAAAAAGGAGGAGGTACTCAATTCGACGAGTATTTTTTTTATGTTTGTTACCTCAGAACTCTGTCATTTATTGACCGATTTGGAAAATTCTTCTTTTATTACAGAGAATATGCTTCCAGATTGGTCCTATAGAATTTTTATCAAAATCGGTTGAGTAGTTTGGTTTTAAAACCAAAATAACTTGAAAAAATATTTTGTCCGAGTTACAAAATTGCGAATATTTTAGTATTTTAATTGTTTTAAAGTTCATCAATTTTAATTTTATTTCCGAAAGTTACTTTACAAAAAAAGGCAGCGATAGCCTAGTTGGTTGCGGTACGGACTGTCAAGACGAAAGTCGTATTTTCGAAACCCAAGTGGCATACACCTCTGACTTTTCTAAAAAGACGTGTATATTGTTAATTATCGCTTGCTTTAACGGTAAAGGAAAACATCATGAGGAAACCTGCATACCTGAGAATTCTCATAAGAATTTCGAGGGTATGTGAAGTCTATCAACCCCCATTGGGCCAGCGTGGTGGACTAAGGCCTAACTCCTCTCATTAGTAGAAGAGGCCCGTGCCCAGCAGTGGCTTCGATGTGTGCTGACTACTGACTGTATAATTTGTAGTCGTTACAACTGCTACTACACTGAGTACGGCGGCGAGATGGAGTGCTACGTGTCAGCGCCGCCGCAGTTCCAGGACGGGGTGGAGAGCGGGGAGCCGGTGCACGTGCACTCGCACCATGTACACCACGCGCACCCCCCGCACCCCTCGCACCCGGCACACCCCTCGCACCCCGCGCACCCCGCGCACCACTACCCTCCGCAGCCGAGGGTCGGGATACACTTCCAGGTAGGTAAGGTAGGCAGCGGCTTTGCTGTGCCCTGGATTTGCAGAAGTCTATGGGCGCCGGTGACTACTTACCATCAGGTGGCCCGTCTGCTCGAATGCCTATCGAGGCACTAAACAAAAAATAAATTATAATACCCGACCCCACACTAAGATACGAGTCTCGTGTTGTGGGTATCAGGGACCTAGAGAGACGCACGGTCTCATAACACCCAGACCCCGGACAAATATCTGTCTGTCACAGAAACATTTGTCCCGGTATGGGAATCGAACCCACGGCCTCTCGTTTCACAGGCGGCTACTCGCCAACTGCGCTACAAGAAAAATATTAAAATATAAACATCAATCCAGATTGTTTTATTATATTATATGTAAATGAATCTGCTATAATATTCAAATTGCTAAAAAATTACGACAAAACGGTTACACCGAAAATGACGTCAAAATAAAATTAAGCTGTGGTCGAAACGATTGATTGTAAGATTTAGGAAATAAAAGAAATTTCTATATTTTGCAATATTTTTCTTCAGCTGCCGTTAAATTCAAAAAAGCGACCAACAGACGGCATTGTCATGGTCAATTGCTCAATAGCTATTGCTTTAATATTGGTAGCATTAACAACGTGCCTAAAACACTACCATGGTTGCAGGCGAGCGCCCCCCCTCCCCAGTTCCAGGACGAGCCGCCGATGTACGACTACGGGGACTACGACTGCTCGTACAAGACCCCCATCAAGTGTCTCAACGTGGGACGCAAGGAGTACACCAACACCAGAGAGTATACCAGGTGACCATACCAAATTATTCATTTATATCATCTGTTTTTTATTGTTGGTAGCGCAGTTGTAATTGCGCATGCGTTACGACTGCTGTGCTGAGGTCTCGGGTTCGATCCCCGGGTCGGGTGAAGTGATATTAAGTTTTTCTATCTAGAAATTCTCAGTATCAGCCCGGATTCTAGAATCTGTACCCGGTATGGCGATAGGCTCGCCCCCTATCACATTATGGGACCGAAATTCGGCGAAACTGGTTACACCTCTGCCTACCCCTTCGGGGATTACTGGCGTGAGTGTATATGTATATGTATCTATGTTTTTTATTTTGCCGTGGCAAAGTGACCACACTGCACCTGATGTTAAGCGCAGTGCCGACCAGATGACCGTGATCGTCTAGTGGTTAGCACCCTACGTTGTTGCTGGTGACAATCTATCCCTCGCTACTCAATGTAGAGGAACAGCTGATAGGGTTCCTTTTTTTTATTCTGGCGCAGCAAAGTGTCCTTAGAGTATCAAGTAGCGAGAGACAGTCTATCCCTCGCTACTCAACACAATCATGCCGGCCCCCTCTGGTAAGGGGGAAGATCTCCAGTTAGGCGGGTGTTATACCCGACCGGACGTGGCCCTCCAACTATTCGTATTCGGAATGTCTATATTACAGACAATCTATTCCTCGCTACTCAATGTAGAGGAACGGGTGATAGGGTTCCTGTAGCGAAGGGGGAAGATCTCCAGTCAGGTGGGTGTTATGCCGCGGCCCTTCCAACCATAGATATTCGGAACGTCTATATATTATGTTACACGTCGCGCAAACTTAACTACCGCGATTCAAGAAAGCGTTATTGCTATTCGTCGGTGTTAGGTGCTGTGTGTGATGTTAAATAGTAAATGTTGTTGGCGAACCTTAAAAATAAAACAAAATTAGATTATACTTGCCTCGGTGGAGCAGTTGTAATTGCGCATGCTGTGCTGAGGTCCCTGGTTCGATCCCCGGGTCGGATAAAGTGATATTGGGGTTTCTATTTAGAAATTCCTCAGTATAAGCCCGGAGTCTGGAATCTGTACCCGGTATGGCGATAGGCTCGCCCAATCACATTCACCGAAATTCGGCGAAATGTGGGTGTACTGGTTACACCTCTGCCTTCCCCTTCGAATTACAGGCGCGTGTGTACGTGTGTGTGTATACTTGCACAAGATCTCATACTTCGCCCCAGCATAAACTTACAATGTTTTGAATGATTTCTTAACAGATACCACGAGCCGAACACGGAGTTGATCAACAAACAGCCTCAGTACCAAGAGATTCGTATGCGGCCGCGGATCGACGACAAACAGGAGTACGTGAACGCTTCCCAGGTAAGGCACTATATCCGTATGAATAGGGTAGTTTCCTATATTTAATTTTGTACATTATTCTAAATTATGTTTTAAACTTGATGTCTCCGCTAAATCTATTAGAAGTGAAAATATAAGTAAAGAAAAGAAAAACGATTTATTTGTTACTATTCGCAACGCGCACAAATTATACATATATTTTAATAGAAACTAGATTTGGCACTTGCTTGTCGCAGCTGTGACAGGTAGGTGACCACTCAGCGTACTCCTGTGCTGTGGCACGTACATAGTACATACCACAACACAGCGCTGGTTTTCAGTGGTCACCTTGAGTGACGTACGGACGTCACACAGCACTAGAATTATTGAAATGGCATTTTTAATAAGACTGCAGCAGAATAGGGTTAATATGGTTTCTCGTGTTTAATTTTGTATATTGTTCGATAAGCAACCGAATATAATACGCAAAAGAATCCCTTTTGCGAAAACAGAATAAAATTGCTTGAAAATTGAGGTTACAATATCTATGTTAAATATTGGTATGAGCAAAAATGGTTTCGTAGTTGGAACATATCACTATCTCCCTCGCACAACGGCACATTAATGGCCATTCTGAGAGGTGACGTCACGGGACATATCATGCATCCTTTTACTGTCATTTGACAATTACCCCTTCTAGCAGATTTGAATGGCGTCTAATTTACTTATTTTTGTTGGGATTCATAAAATTCTTTCGATAATAGGTTTTAGGTAATGTAACTTGTTGGTTAAAATAATAAAAAAAATCGTGTATACTCTATTGAGGAGCAACTCCGGATTTTTATTTTCACAGTATCTCCCTTATTTAGTAGGAAAGCAGCTGATTTTGTATGCCAAATTATGGATTTTGTAGTAAAGTTTATCTAATGTTATATCAGTGTAAAAGTGTACCATCTTTATTCGTCTACTGGTAGCCAACTGAATCTGAAAAATCTAGTTAGATTCTGGGTTCAAATCACAATTTTTATTAGAGCTTTTCGATAAATATACACAAGTTACTTGCGGTGAGACCATTACGCTCGACTTTATAAAATCACATCATAGAGCTAAAATGAACTTCCTTCATAGTGCATGACCGAGTAATCTGATACTGCGGGTTCGATTCCTGCACCGTTACCTAAGCTAGATGGCAACGGCATTTCCTGTATGACTTACCCTGAAAATCTTTTAGTTGTCTTAAAGTCCAAACATTAAAACAACAACTCTGTTGATTAACCATAAAGGGAAAATAAAATAGCAATCATAAGACAGCCTCCGTGGCGCAGTTGGCGAGTAGCTGGCTGTGAAACGAAAGGCCGTGGGTTCAATTCCCACACCGGGACAATTGTTTGTGTGACAGACAGATATTTGTGTCCGGGGTCTGGGTGTTGTGAGACCGGAAGTCTCACCCACGACACAAGATTAGTATCTTAGTGTGGGATCGGGGCTCAGTCAGTATGTGTGTGACTGTTGGGTGTTATTTATTATTATTTAAATTACTAAATGGTCCGATCTAAGCGATCTTTACCACACAACCTTTGGATGGAGACAAATGGAAGTAGAAGCAGATCGTGGTGTAAAATAAAGAGAGAAAAAGAGAAATAATAGATTACCCAGAATTATTTTTTGTTATTTTCACTTCTAAATTTTCAAAGTGTTGATTTAGTTACATCTAAGGTATATGAAAACAGATATGCCAGCCTGAGGAAGTGACGTCACCACTCGGCACGTTCAAACGACAGCGATGCTTGCGGTACAAGCAGCGACGACCGAGACCCATACTGCGATCCAAATCTGACATCTCCGATAGGTAAGCATTATATGTTACTTTTACAATAGATTCGTTTCCTTGTTGCTTTGTACATTATGTGATGCATTCGAAAATAATACGAAAAAAAACCTCTGTGCCAGCATTACTATAGATTTGTTCTAGTCCACACCTGAATCCTTTGACACTTTTCATATGTCTAATTTCAGTGTAGTCTCTGGCAAAATGAGCGCAACATTATGTTAAACGGTATGCAAATAACATCTGGCGTTTTATACTATACTAGTTGTTACTCGCGGCTCCGCCCGCGTGGAGGTCATGTTTGAGACAAAAAGTATACACTACAAAATACCAATTTTCATGCATTTAACTTCAAAAATGAAGGATTTTCATACAAACTTTCTTACCCTATTTAATCCCCTTAGGGGTGGAATTTCCAAAAGACCTGAAATATGTGTTTTTAATTTTTAACTGTAAGGCCAAATACCAAATTTCATGCGTTTAACTGCAAAAATGACAGATTTTCATACAAACTTTCTTCTCCTATTTTACCCCCTTCGGGGTGGAAATTCCAAAAATCCTGAAATATATATTTTTTATTTTTGACTAAAAGGCCAAATACTAATTTTCATAAACTTAACTTCAAAAATGACGGCTTTTCATACAAACTATCATCCCCTATTTTACCCCCTTAGGGGTGGTATTTCCAAAAACCCTTCCTTAGTGGATGCCTACGTCATAAAAGGTACCTACTGTCAAAATTTCAAGTCTCTAACCCCAGCCGTTTTGGCTGTGCGTTGATCGATCAGTCAGTCAGTCAGTCAGTTTCTTCTTTTATATATACAGATGGACCTTGTGGAGACTAGGAGGAGTTTCCGTGCTTTCCGGCGTTTTTGCCATACCTATTATTGAACTCAAGCGTAACAGCTCGCATGATAGGACCCGTTAAGTAACTTCCGTGGTGCTTTACGTCTGGCTTCTCCAGACGTAAATGTCCTTTATTTGAGGTTAATACCTCTTTAGTTCAGTATTTGTCTCCCGCTTTGCCAAGTAGGGAAGTGGACAATTTATATTTCCAACTCCTCCTATATTTCTATTTGATTAATTTCGTTGCGGGATAAAAGCCAGTTAAATTCCCAGAGACTCGCCGAGTTTCATTACTCGGTGTCGAAAAAATGCATGCCATTGTCGATCCTGGCTAAACAGGAGTTACAGTGTCGGGTGTGTGGGTTAGGCTCTAAATGTCTCATTTCAAATCTGACCCACCCCAAGAAAACTCCTGACGTCCTGGTCTTCACACCAATATTAATAACCTTGTAAGATACAGACGCACTGAAGGCCGGAGCCCTGCATCAGCCCCGTGCGAGGGGGAGGAGTCCCCCTCCAGTCCTGGGGAGTCCGCCCGCCTCCACCAGTTCTTCGAACGGCTGGGCCTGGAGCCACGACAGTACGACGCCCTGATCCGGGACGCGCCGCCTGACAGCCCCGTGTTCTTCTCATCAGCGTCGACTGTGGACTCCAATCAGCTGGCTGCTGCTGCTGATTATACGGTGAGTGCAGGATCGGAGGTTTTTAGGTTTGTTTTATCCTGGCACGGTAAAGTAGTGGGGGATGGGTCGTCTCTCGCTACTCGATACTCTAATTAGACGGCACTGCACTTACCATGCAGGTGTGGTCGCTTTGCCGTGCCAGGATAAAAAAAACATATCATCTGTCTATTTCTCTCTGGCTATTCTTCCCACATGGTGGTAGGCCTTTCTACTGTCTTTCATATCCTGGTAGTGACCACACTGCACGTGATGTAAGTAGATGGTAAGCGCACGCCCAATTAGAGTATCGAGTAGCGAGAGACAATCTATCCCCCGTTACTCAACACAATCATGCCGGCCTGCTTCTTCACACTACGCCATGGGCAAGGAGGTGAAGAAGCGGTCCGGGGTCTAGTGTCAGAGTACTCAGAATGCCGCAAAACGGCCAAACATCGTACCCCAACTCTAGACCCTCGACAAAATGAGTCTCTAACTTAGGGAAGGTCTCTATTTTCTTCCGTCTTTTGTTCTTTTCATAAATTTCTAAGGTCCAAGTCCAAGTAGATGCGACTTGATTGAGTGATGTAGGAAAAATCAAGTGTTCCCTAGTAAATCCCCTCGCTAAAAGGCACACCGCCTAAAGCATTCTGATGGCTAAAGCCAATTCTGGGTTAATAATATTCACCACAAAATTATATTTTAACCGACTATATTATAATCACTATAAGGACAAAAAGGAAAATTCTAGACACACGCGTTTAAACATTACGTCTCCGCTAAATCTATTAGAAATATAAGTTCTATTGAAATTACTACTACATTATTCGATATGCAGCCCAATATAATACGCAAAAGAAACCCTTGAAAATTGAGGTCACATTATTTATTTTAAATATTGGTAATAGCAAAAATGGTTGCGTAGTGGGAATATATCACTATCTCCCTCGCACAACGGCACAGTAATGGCCATTCTGAGAACCGTGACGTCACGGGACATATCATGCAACCTTTTACTGTCACTTGAGAATTACCCATTCGAGTCGATTTGAATGGCGTGTTATATTTACTTATTTTTGTTCGGATTTATAAAACTCTTTCGATAATAGGTTTTAAGTAACTTATTGATATAAAATACCTATTAATTATTATTTAATTCCAGGTGCAAGGTCCCGGTGTTCAGAAACAGATCTACCGCAACACGGAACCCCCGAGCGTGGTGGAAAGAAACGCGAGGATCATAAAATGGCTGTGTCAGTGTCGTAAGACTCAGCTGCCGCCGCCGCAGTAAACTATTATATTAAAATTACCTTTGTATTCGTGAGTGTATCACTAAATGTTTCGTTTAACGCGGTATCGTTATACGCGGGTTCATTACACGCGGGTTCATTACACGCGGTTTTATAACAAGAACCTATATGCAGCTGACTCAGGGAATATTCGCTGTGAATCTATCTGTAATGATTTATTTAACGCGGTTTTTGTGGTGCTTGATATTGTCATTTAGGAATGTATTTCTTAAATCTATTAATTTTGATTAGAATTCAGAATGTTGTTTCTTGATGTCTTTTTTTCTTTGTAATATCGTTATGTGCTATGATCTCACATTATTTCAGTATTCTTTCTAAAGTGTATAATTATTAAAAACAAATAATTTAGTCTATATGAATTTCGAAAAAATTCTAGATTCCATAAGATTCGCCGATCTTCAGTATGCGATGCCATTCCAGAGTCACTGTCATTCTGGATTTATAACAAAAAATTCATGACAAAACTATTAACTCTGATTAAATAAAAATGAATAAATCCTCATTATCCGCGGTACATCTATAACGCGCGCGTTAAACGAGGCATTACTATTTAATTAGAGGCATACATTGATATTTCATATTTTGCTAGATAGGAACGTAGAGTTGACATTCGAAGTGTAACAGTTGACAGACAATATGCTTGATAGAAAACATACTTGAAAAATATTTGATAATGTTAGAGTTGGGATTATTTTACAATACACCGGATTTTTTTATTTTACAGCTTTAACAGCCAATAAATAGAAATTTAAGTAGCTAAATTCTCATAAGAAAATTTAATTAAATGGTATAATTGATCTGCTGTTGCCTCATGTTATAAAAAAATCAATGATCTAACCATAATGGATTCCGTTTATAGTTGCCAAAAAAGGCCTTATCACCCGGATTTATGATTCAATATCGTATGTTTTACGATGGTGACTGTTGTTTACTTGGTTCTATTTTTCGATTCAGTAGCGCATGCTTAACAAATTACTTTAATGGTATGCATTAATTATTCTCACAACACCTCTGGATGTTATATAATAACTGAAAACATTTGTCTCGTTGCGAGAATCGAACTTGCTGCTTCTCTGTACTTGACCACCATGCAGTAGGCCAGACCTTCATATCCTCCCAGTAGCTCAACCATTTGTCAACCAACTTTTTGTCACATGTATTCGCTAAACAAAACGTAACGTGAGAAACTAAATTTGGTACTGTAAGAACAAAACATTTCGATAGCTAAAAACAACGTTATAACGCTAGCGACTTCGTTTATCTATCATACCTTTTTGACATAAACTCATGGTTGAGCTACAGGACTGTCTTAAAAGCATAGAAAATAATGTCACTTCCTACAAGGCGTGTTTACCGCTTCCCGCATTCGAAAAGACAGAAATTCCTGACACGTGCAGTGCAAAAGCAACTTTCAGGACTGGTGATTCGGTACATTTTGGCTTAGGTGAACATGATTCTGTTGATAAAGAAAATTATTAAAATTAAAAAGCACTTTATTGTGTTGGTGCCAGAGTCGATATTTATTAAACCTGTGAGTACTATTAAGTATTCCATGCTCATATTATAATTATTAGAACCCATCTCTAACAAGGTTTTGGAAGGATGCGTGTTAAATATCCTTCTCATTAAAACTGACCCTAGTAATTAAGCAAGAGATAAGTCCTTTGACTGACCAGAATCTAGTTTAAAAAAGTAGAAATTTTCTATAAGTGACAACTGACCCTAGAAGTATAAATGTTAAGATATGTTTATATGCCTATATTAACAATACTGCATTAGTTAGAATGCTTTAAACGACAAAAAACATTTAACGTCCTTTCTTTCAGTTAGCTATTTAAATTTTCAGTCTTAAAATACAATTAATTATTTCCGATTGTACTAAAAGTACGACAATGTTGTGTTATCATTATTTTTTTTAAACGACATAACGTACCTTTAACTCGTTATAACTATAATTTTAATTTTGCGACATTAATTTATTATTCGCGATTCATTGTTATAACGTTATTTTTCATTAACTCGTTAAATATTAACATTCTGGCACTCACTGTGTTTATAGGACTGACAAATCTTAGCATTTATATTTACAAAAAAATAAAGAGAGAACCAAAATTTTGCTCAGATAAATCTCGGTAGTGTTAGGTCACTGGTTTCTAAAGTCTAAGCTAATTAGGTATTAATGAATATAGGAGCTACATACTATGGCGTTCTCGTGTTTTAATATTTAATTAATTCCAACTTATATATTTCAATATTGGTTTCAAACAAAAATCCTACTTGCATTGTATCAGCGAAATTAGTTATGGATAACATTGAACTATATTCTGTTAAACACATATACTATTTGCTATAGCAACTTTACGTAGTCGGGTTAAATCGCGTTATTTTTTACATTCATACATTATATTTCCCGACTTATTTTTATCTGCAGTAAAGTTTTCGAAACGTTCCAACGTAAAAAAATTACCCGCAATGAAATTCGTAAAATTTTATTTTATTTCAATTTAACGTTCAGACGTTACGCTTAGGCGTATCTGTCAATAAATTATACTGCCTCTCGCTCGTATAAATTAAAAAAATAACTTCACACTGGGCGTCTTTGCGATGATAATAATAAATGGTAGAAGGCACTAGAGTCTGCGTGAGTTTTTGACGTTTTCCATTCTATTTTAAAAGGGAAATGTATGACAAACAGTATCTCCGTAATATATTACGATTCTGCACTTGCCTTGATTAATACATAAGTATAAATACTTTTGCGCAATCATTTTCAACTTGTGCTTTTATAATGTCTCTAGAATACGGATACAACTCATGCACGTGCATGTGTTATTGTGATACATGCAAAAGAGGAAGATATAACATACAAATTGGAAGCCTACAAGGGTTGACAACGTCTGTAAATGTTAAAAACTCATGTATTCTTAGTTCATTAGTATATACGATTGATTTTAAAAAGTGATCTAATGAACCTAAATTAACTATTTAATATGGTTGTACTTCTGCTTTATGGGACGTAGCCTAACTTAAAATTTCATGTTTCTATGAAGGTTTAAATGTACTTTTGGTGGTGTAAGCTATTTTTGTAAGCTTGGCGTAATACGGTCTAAATAGATTAGTCACACGTCCCATATTGTCTCGATTTAGTTTCTTTAAAAAGAGATAAAGCGAATCCAAATTAAACAACATGTTAATCCATTATCAATGTTTTACACAATTTACAAGAGGTTGGATTATAAGGCCAACTCTATGATTTAGTTTTCTATACTTTACGTTGTCTTTGGAATGTTAAACGCGAGTGTTAAATTTTGAAATATTAGTGATAAGGTATTTTTGTCTCAAAACTATGTACAATTCGCGAGCTTAGATTTAGAGCAAAAAAGTTATTTTCGAAAACTATGATAAAAATATCCTGAGGTTTCTACCGGTAGTTATTTAATCCCATTAAAGTTCAATATTTGTACATTAATGTTATTATCTATAATTGTACGAATATAAAACATTTGATTGGAATATATTTTCAAAATTATGAATTTCATAACCGATATTTGGTATAGTTAATACCCCATTAATCGATTCGTTTAAAATTACATATGTTATCAAATTGCTAATTGTTAGCCCAAGAATAATAATTGAAGAGTTAATCGATTATAATCGATAATCATTGTATTAAAAAAATAAGTTTTATAATTATTACTATAAACCAACAATAAAAAACCTTTAAAAATAAATGTTCCTGTTACGGATTTGTCATTATTATTTATAACGCTAGATATTTTCAAGAGTGTATTTAAAATTAATTAGTTATTTATATTATAGTTATGAATAGTTTTTAAGATGTAGTGTGTCATTGTGATTGGGGAGCACAAAGAGGATCAATTTTAGGTTATATTGCTTATGTTGTGCCAAATAAAATATATAACTGATATAACGGTCAGTTATAACTACTATACCGGTAGCGGTCATAACGGATATCGTTTTAAATACCATATTCTTTCTCACGAATATAACAATGCATATTTTAACAACGTTATGTTGCAAAGGAATTGAAGCAAAAAAAAATGAATTTGATAAATTATATGCTGATCTCTATTTCTATAGCATATTATTTTAGAATTAAAAAACATATAGTGATATACAAATGATATAAAGTCAAATCAATATTTAGTAGATAAATTGCTGTTTAATATCATTCATTATGTTGGTACAATGTTATCGATATGAATTGACGATACACTAGTTTACCATTCATAGAATATTACAATTTCAAACAAAAAACAAAGAGTCAGCAAATCGAGAATTAAAAATGGCGTCACTTATAAGAGACAGTGCTATGAGTATAAAGACAATATATCAAAACGAAATAATATATTTATGTCATTATGTATAATGTTTAACCGTTATTCAAATACGCAACAATTTATTCATTAAAATGTAAATATCAATCAAGTTTAATCTCGGTTATTGTTAGAATAGAAACAGTTATTAGAATAGTTCTCTATGATAGTTTAATACAGCTTCTGAAAGTGTTCATACGTTTTATAAAGTTATACTTTTTACGGCTTCCTCAATGCGCAAAGGAAATGTTAACTCGATGCTTTCTCTCGATTTTTATTTTTTTTATAAACTTAATTTTGTGTCGAAGTTTTAATTATTTTCATTGTATCAATATACTCTTCGACTGGTACATATTTGCATGCATTTATCTTTAAAATATTTTAATAAAGCGGTATTATATTTTCGTTATTTTTTAAAAACTGTCGTGCTAAAGAACAGGCCTACTATTCCTTAAAATACTTTCATATTTATTAATCCTTTAAAATTGTTATTCTCGCATATTTCTTGTTCTAAAAGACTGTCGTTCGTTTCTCAATTTGATTAGAAATTCTGTGATATAGTAGAAAAATGTATTTACTGAAATGTTTTCATGATAATTTTCACTATTGCATTTATTTTAATAGTTGTGGAAAATATTTTGTTGGTACCTATGCAATTTTCACCTAGTTTCAGTTATTAAAATCGGAATACGTTTTATAAAATTACATGTACGTTCTATTTTGGATTTGTTCAGAAAGTCATCCACATAATTTTCCAACTTCGTTCCATACTCGATAGATTCAATAAAATTTATATTCCCTGTAACGAAGGCCTAAAAATTGATTTTGCTATAGATAACACTATTTTTATAAATAAAATACCAAAACAGCATGCAATAAGTAAAGGTGTTGAAATCTGCACCTATATAATAATTAAAAGCGTCGAAACAGTTGGAAGATTGTGTGGATGGCGGAAACGACCGATTCAAATTATTTCCGATAAAATAAGTCAGTTTTATATTTCCCATAACTTATGTTACATATGTTTGTTATATTTTAATACAATTTATACTATCTAAGATTTATCTCGTAATAACAAAGCGTGTACCGTTTTTAATACAGTTTTAAATCGATATATCGTTAAATCTGACATTTGGTAAACGATGTAAGACGATTAGTGTAACAGTATTAGAAAGTTTTTAGCATTGGATGCTTTCATTTATTATGTAAATAAGATTTACGTACATTGTTAGAAGTTTATCGTGATGAAATTATATTGTGGTCTGATGACAATATTGTTTTATTTTATTTGCAACCTATCATAGTTTGTGCATTCAACGGAAATGCGATCCACCACTTCGCTCGAGCTGTAAGAGGTTTTTTTTATGGCCACAAGCACTGTGTTGCTGTGCTACGCCAACGACTAAAGCTAGGGAAACATATCACAAGAAGCAAGTAGGTTTCGTAATTTGGAAAAATTAAGTCAAGAAAGTTGTTATTCTATCAGGATAATATATTAATTCTTAGGTAAATAATAATAGAATGGAAATTAATATTTATCAATATAATATACAAAGTTACATATAAACTATATTTGTATGTTATTATGTACGATAAATGAGGAAATAGCTTTATAAATTTTACATTAAATAAGAGAAGGGAAGGAATACACGAAGGAAAAGGGACGTCAAAGGAAATGAGTTGACTAATAAAAGACGCACGATCATAAAGTGGACAAGCGAAGAAGATGTGATTAAGGTCACCCACTTCTTCACCGCATTCACAAGCTCCATTACCAATAATACAGCCTGGCAAGGTGAGCTGGCGTAGACACATGACCCATGCGCATTCTTATTATTATACTTGTAGATCTCTTGCTAAGTTTCTGGATTTCATCGCACCAGCAATTATTCTTAGAGCCTTGTTCTGAATTATGTCGAGTTGTTTAAAAGCTGCTAAATTACTCGGTTCTAAAATAAATGTGCCATAATCTAATCTAACTCTAATTAACGATAGATGCTACTATGGAGAAATCACTATGGAGAGATGGCAGATCAAACTGGGAAAAATGTAGGGACTTTTTTATAAGTATGGCACCGCCATACCCATCGGCTCTATCTCCTAGGGATGTGACATTGAGTGATAAAAATCGATTATTCAAAAACGGTTTTTTTTAATAAGTCGATTTTTAATAAATTTTACGTAATATGCTTTTCCCTGTAGAAATATAATAATAACAATTTTTTTTGTTATTTTTTGGTTGGTGCCAAATGTTTTTCCTTAAGTATTTTTCACGGTAAGATTCTGCTTACGTAGACTTGAGAATTTAACTTGAGGTTGTATGAATAAGTAATGACATTTTTTACCGCAGTCTGTTAGTCCTACGTATTCACTTTATTTTGTTCAGATTGACGATTAACACTATTGAAATACTTCACGGGTTAATAAATGAGGGAAAGCATGGTAACCTATAAAATGTGTAATTTACTACTTCGTGTTACCCCAAACGCCATCTGTATTTTAATAAAAAATGTGTAATATACAAAAAATATTACTAAAAAATCAATTTATAAAAAGCGATTATTATGAAAAAATAATCGATTAATATAAAAATTCATTATGTTTTTCACATCCCTAGTTGTTTGTTGTACATATATTATGACAATTCTGTGGTACTTGGGATAGGCGAGATACCAGGCGAATAATAATCCACCAGCTACATTTTTAGATAATGTTCTAATCACAATAAATTATTAAATGCATAGAAATAATGTTCTTTGTTTAATCCTTGTCTATAACACTAACCTTACTAAACAAACAAAACTATATGAACTGACCATTACTCTGTTTTGCCTGACTAAAATACTGCTAATCAATGACTTTTAAGCTGAAAATGCTGCATAATCTATACATTTTAACTTGAGCATACATATAAATAATGCTTTAATACACTCCTGATATTATAACTGTATAGTACATTATGAAATTACGACGATATTGGAGTGGTAATTTTTTTTAAAACATTTGTAACTTTTGTCCAGATCTGCTGTGCATCATGAAACCTTTGAATTTTTTATATAGAAGGTCTAAGCTTTCAAATAACACATATTGGATCTCTGTACACTCTGGGGCACGGGGTCATACATTTTTGGCTATCTCCTTTTATATTTTGATTGCTGTTGTGAATAAAATATCGACGTAAAGTTGCCAGTTTATCGGTTTTTACCGGATACATTTCGGCGAGTGTGCCTTGGAATTACACAATTTAATTCCCCCAACCCCTTTCTATCATCGGACGACAAGAGACTCGGCGAAGCGTCATCGATACATGGTTGATATTCCACCAGTGCGCACGAAGCGTTTTGCTAGTACGTTTATCATGCGCACCGCTAGAGAGTGGAACTCTTTGCCGGAGTCTATATTTCCCGAAAGTTATAACCTGGGTATTTTAAGTCAAGAGTGAATAGGTATCTTCTAGCACCACATCATCACTTACCATCAGGCGAGATAGTGGTCAAACGCAAGCCTATTTATAGTAAAAAAAAGGGCATACATTTCCATTTCTTATATATGCAGCATAGCATCATGTAGATTTTAAATTAGTAATTTAAGGAGGGTTTAGGTGTTAGAGATAAACTATAAACATTCTTATATATCAGGGTGGGCCAACGTGCGGCACGAGAGCCACACGCGGCTCTTTGAAGGATTAATTGTGGCTCTCGATAAATGTACCCGAGTTCCCTTTTAATGTTTTCCTAATATATTTAAAAAAAATATTATCCTTCCCTAGGTGTGTGTGTACAATGTCTTTTAAATTGCTGACAACAAATATGAAAGACTATATTTGTAACAAATTTAATTTCCGTCCAAGTTAAGAATTAAATACGTATTTAATTGCGGCCCGCGAAAAATTACAAATGTTGAAAAATGGCTCGACTATCGAGGATCTTGTGATATATATTAATATTTAGTCAGTTTAAATTTACTTCTTTCTCCTATTTCTTTTACGATAAATTTTATCACTGATATTTTGACCAAAGTTGCACAATGCAGATTTCATATTCACTATATAGAATTCATCTACTCTGAACCTTTTAAATTTCGGTTTAAATACAAGATTTTTTAATGTCTTAAAATGACTTTCAATTCTCGAGGAAGACGGTGCTTTATTTTCCGAATCAACTTTTAGAATATCCTTCTAAAATTTGTTATAAATGTAGGGCAGTAATATTCGTTTTTATTGTTTTTTAAAATAGTATATATAATAATTTGAACAATATTGTCAAACCATTGCGCGAATTTGAAATCTTCGTTATTTATGTCATCATTATATGATATATTGTTATAGTTGCCTTGTTGAATTTGTTTTGATAATTAATGTTGTTGTTAATTTGACTATCACTCCAAAAATTTTACCGAAAATCTGGAAATAATGTGATATCACGAATTGTATGTATATTGTCACGAGATAAAGTTTTAGCTATTGTACATTTCGGAGTATAATGAATACAGGGACTGAATTGACCTTACAAATAACTTTATCTTTTGAAGGTAGTTTCGAGTTGTTTAATGGATGATCTCACTCGTAGTGGAGCACAACGAAAATCACAATATAAAAGAGTGCCTCGTCATTTGACGGAGCATTCAGGAATAATTATTAGACGAGTCAACATCTTATCTCGAATAGTTTAGTAATTTAGAGGTCGTAATGCCCAAGTTTAACTATCGTTGCCTACAATCAAAGTAATAATTTAACGTGATGTGCGTCTCAGTGCCAAGTGTAATTGTAAACCATGGGTTTTCTTACCAGTTCTTTTTTCCATCGATTATTGTATTTCGAACTGGCAGTAGCTTAATATACTGTGAAGTGTTCAACTCGTGTTATTTCTACGAATCTATCATACGATGTGCATCCTAACGATATCTGGAGATCGGAGAGGGATGCATAAGCCTTCTTCCAGCCTCTACGTATGGTGACCTGTGATGACTTCATGACCTTTCACCTGGACATCAGGATTCTACCCGTGGATTTATTTGAAATTTGGTGAGTCGCTTCTACTTTTAAATTTTGATCGTTCTGCTAAATTAAACGATGAGTTGAAAAAACGAGGATTTGTTCCCTACCTCATTGTTTTTCAGATTTAAAACGGATTGTAATTAACGACTACTAATTATGATCTTTCTGCTAAACTAAACATTTGATGGTTTGTTCATACCTCATTGATTATTTCTATTATTATTTCTTTATTTAAATTTCTACTGTTACAACCCATGGAAAATTCATTGAGATTTTGCTTTGATTTTTTTTATTTAATTTTTGAAGTTATACTTCTTTAGGTGCGTTATGAAAAAAAGAAGAGTGAAATTTTAAGATGCGCGTGTTAGATTTATTGAATTTAAAACAACTCAATTGATGAATATTTGTGAATTATTAACTACCTACGTCATTTAAAGTATAAAAGCAAATTGAATTATTAAGAAATAATTGTATTTAGAGTACTAATTCGTTTATAAAGTATACTTTAATTCATTTTAGAATTAATCATAATTTGTTTTGTATGATGTTCTATTTACAAATAACATGTAGATAAAGATTTATGTAAAACGGACTTGTTTGCTCCACTGTATAAAAATCTAGAAACATCGGAATAGAGATTAGTTATTGTCGCATAGTGACAACAGGCGGAAGTTCTGAAAGTAATACCCTGTAAGCTTTGAAAA
The DNA here is from genome assembly GCA_905220505.1 of Laothoe populi. Taxonomy (NCBI): domain Eukaryota; kingdom Metazoa; phylum Arthropoda; class Insecta; order Lepidoptera; family Sphingidae; genus Laothoe; species Laothoe populi. The sequence continues at coordinate 8,012,351 of HG992171.1, forward strand.
TACTTGTGAACAGAATATGTGTTGCTACTGGAGTAATTAAGCGAAGTATTATTTGATATTTATACATTTGTATGTTTATGAATTGTATGTTATGATTTGAGATGTAATATCATAGCAGGAGTTTCTTCCCTACTTCTTCTCCTGTTATTAGGCTTTCCGAAGTAGGGGGTAATATTTAAAAGATCGTTGTGGCATTAATTATTAAAAGATATTGCTTTTGATATATATTGTTATATGGCTCTAAGAATATATGGCTGTTCATATGATATATCCTATAAATAGTCTAATCCAATTGTGGAAAATAATTAAAACACTACGAATATATATATTTACATTATAGATTATTAAAGAACATAATGATGATATATCATTATATATTTGTTTATATTCAGTTAAAGAAAGTCCTTATTTTTCTATCAGAAGTGCGATAGAATCGCGACACCCACTATAATGAATAATATTAACACACGATATTTTAACAGGAATGTGGCTGCGAAGATATTTAAGTACCCACGGAACTGAAAAATGTAAGGCAACTACGATTACTGAGAAAATCATGACTCATAGTGTTGTTATGCTGCGCCGCTATTGAACTAAGACAGTGTCATGCCATTGGATACATTTTTCATTTGGTGAGTCGCTTCTGATTTTAAATTTACAGGACTTTTTAGTTTGATCATATTGCTAAACTAAACATTTAATTAAGAATATTAAGGTTTGTTGCTACCTCATAGATTATTTGTTTAAATTTCTGGAGTTAAAACTGATAATGGACAATTATTAACTTTGATTATTCTCCTAAACTAAATAATTGAGTTGAGAATACGAGGGTTAGTTCTCTACGTCATTGAATATCTCTTATGTTATTTCGCAAATGTGTTTCTTTTGTAATTTAATGATTTATAAACCATTTAAAGCTTGTTTGCCAGTATTCATCAACAATCGAGAAATGTTCTTAAATAATAGTTTTTGCTAAAACTGATTGTAATTAACGACTACTAATTATGATCTTTCTGCTATACTAAACATTTGATGGTTTGTTCATACCTCATTGATTATTTCTATTATTTCTTTATTTAAATTTCTACTGTTACAACCCATGGAAAATTCATTGAGTTTTGCTTTGATTTTTTTTATTTTAATTTTTGAAGTTATACTTCTTTAGGCGCGTTATGAAAAAAAGAAGAGTGAAATTTTAAGATGCGCGTGTTAGATTTATTGAATTTAAAACAACTCAATTGATGAATATTTGTGAATTATTAACTAC